>JZLH01S0088756.1:0-13025 GCA_001188425.1 Eucidaris tribuloides | reverse complement strand
CGCGCTCTGTAAGCAAACTTAAAAATGGACAATTGTGTATGATTAGCAGTATTTTTATCAGGGTTGGCAGTTTCTTCCGCAGGCGGTTTTTTCCGCCGGTTTTTACCGGTTTTTTCCGTCCCGGAAAAAATAGGTTTTTTCCGCTTTTTCGGAAGAAATGGAAAAAACCTCTTAAGTGTTTATTTTCTTTGTTATTTATTCTAAGATTTTCATTTTATATACTATCATAACTATAATAAAACAGGACAGCTCTTTTGTTTTTGTTCTCCCCTGTTTTGGTTATGAACTTCTAACCAGGGATGTAGTCGAGGTTGGCCTAGAGGCCGGATTTTGCCGGCCTTGGTCCTGGCCTCGGATCGAGTCACGTGTACAATGTCAAAGTCTATGGGAAAAATATTTTTCCAGCGGCCTCGTGACTCGGAACGGCCGGCCTCGACTACATCCCTGCTTCTAACCATGTAGTTTGTTGATTCCCTCCTATTTATGGTCACTTCTCCATGCAACTACCGGTACATGTAACTGTAATCAGTTGATTGTACTATAATGTAGCTCAGTTTATAGCATGGAGAAATATTGTCAAATAATTAGCCCTGTGTAACTGTAAGCTGTTGTGCCAGATACTTAAATTGGTCACCTTTTTGTCAGAAGTTTTAAGAGAATTGCTTTGATGCCAACCATAATATCAGTGATACAGTTATGGTTGTGGCAGACAGGCACTCTCAAAGTATGCTGAATAAATTAAAGCACAAGTTTAATTTTGGCGATTTTTCTTTTTATTTGAAAGGTTTATGCCCATAAGTCATAATCACACCAATAACAGATTCTGAATGCCTAGTTTTTTTTTTAAATCAATTAATGAAAAATCTATGGGGGGACCCCGAGATTTTTGACTAAATTTAACTTTATAGCATCCAAAGGGTTAATAAGGTGTTAAGGTTAGCTGAATTATACCGCATCAGAAAGATCAGAGTCTGCTTCTTATGGTGAGGTATAATTCAGATAACTTTAATGCCTTATTAACCCTTTGGATGCTATAATGTAAAATATGGTCAAAAATCTCAGGGGTCCACCCCCCTCCCAAAGATTTTTCATTAATTAATAAAAAAAAAACTAAAGACATTTAGAATCTGTTATTGGTGTGATATGACCTTTGGGCATAAACCTTTCTAATAAAAAAATCCCCAAAACTAAACTTGTGCTTTAAATATGAAAACAACCTACATGTAAGTAGTTAACACATGCAAAGTGGATGCCAAAGATGTGTCAGTTGCTTTTTTAGGAAAATATAATTATACCATGATGCTAAATGATAAAACAATGAATGAATAGAGTTTAGGACATTTATGCAATACTTTACATGAAAAAGATCCATGCTAGCTAATGTAAATACTAGTATACACTGCTTATGTGCCCCTTATTATAAATCATTTGGAAGGATAATTATTTTATTACAAAATATTCATTTCTTGGATTTAGATTGTGGCAAGAAGTTTTTTTTTCTTGTTGTCTGTTAAATATGTTGTTGCCAGTTATATTTGCTGTAATGTATACTGATTCTCCTAAAAGTACTACATTTCATATCATTTATTGGGCCCGGAAATATTGTTTGGAGGTTTTTTTCCAGTTTTTTTTTCAGTTTTTTCCCGTAAAAACCTGAAAAAAGGGGTTTCTTCCAGTTTTTTCCGCTGTCCCGGAAAAAACTAGTTTTTTCCGGAAGAAACCCAACCCTGATTTTTATAATAAGTTTGATTGTTCTGCAGTGCCTTGCACTGCTTTCTCAACATATTCTTGCATTACATTTTATGAATTTTAGAAGTTGTCCAAATTGGTGTGTGTGGGTGTGTGTGTGTGAGGGGGGGGGCAAACGATCTGTTTGCCCCACCCCATATCGACACGTGTTGCCCACGGCGTTATCTACTAGACTGTACAGTGTAATTACTCTGAATTGATTTCAGATTAATTAATTAGGCTAATTTATGCGTAAAATCATAATGAGGTTGAAATCATTAATTAAAGCTCCAAAACGTGATTTGTTTTTTTTTTTTTTTTTTTGGGGGGGGGGGGGTTGGTCTAGACACTCTATTTAGTGTTCTTAGCAAATGTACTTGAAAAAAATCCAGAATCAAAATCAATTTCCTATGTATTTTATTGTTTTCTTTTAATTCTCATATGTATTTCTTTGTTTTGTTTTTTTACTTCTTTTCGCTGAAATTTCTCGGGGACACTTTTGCAATCATCACTACATAAATTAATTAATTTCAATCAGTAAAAGTAAAAATAATCAAACTTTTCGGAATTTGGGGCTGAAAACACAATTTGTATTGAAATTGTACAGGAAATTACGTTTTTGATCGATTTTTGGTCTAACAAGCAAGTATGGAATGTTACATAACTTTGAAACAGCATAGCTGCCAAGAAAATATGGCAAATTTGGTCTCAGAAGATGCGAAAAAAGTCATGAAACGCTGCGGCAACTGTTTTGCACGTTGCAGACATATTATTGTGGGAAACATCGGGGGGGGGGCGTGGATTCCACCCCAGCCTTTTTATAACTAAACAGAACAATTTCCTCAGAGGGACCCCTATATTTGCTATTATAACATTAATTAAATATGCCATTATCGTGTGTTTTCATCATCTTCTCTTTATGTGCGATTCAGGTTATACGAGTACAAGAAACATGGAACTTGTGCGCGTGATGTTCTTCCTTCGACGCAAGTCCAAACTGCCCAACAACGGTACTTCCAAAAAGCTCTTGGTCTGTACATAACCTGAATCTTAACAACCTCAATTATGTACCGTAAGTAACTTAACAAGTAGATGTATATTTTCCTTTTAACTTTTTAGGATCTAAGCGGAGACTATTGGTAGTAACATACAATCTCACATACGCATAAAAGCATAAACTACAGAGGGGGGGGGGACACATGAAATGTCTGTGACATTTTCTGAAGTGCATGCCCCCACCCCCACCCCGAAATGTGCTGTCCGGCATTGCCTGGTTTGACTGCCAGACCATTATTCTGGAATCAACAGCCAAACCTGTGTTTTACGTTGAAGGGGTCTTTCTAAAACTGTCCTAACTTCGTTTATTATATAAAAATTACATTTTTTTTTGTAAAATAAATCAATGAATATACTTTCTCGTTCCTTCTCCAAGGCGGAGAGATTATCAAATGCAAGCCCGCCCTCGACAGAGGGGATGGAACATAAATTTTAACCCCTTTTTGCTCCCCGTAGGGGTGGGGTGTTAATTAACACTAGCATCGTAATTCGGTTTCAGATTACCAATGAAACGGTTTTAATGGTTTGGAAAGACTTCCAGCGAACAAAAAATGTCACCATGATCCTCTGAAGGGGTCTCAGAAAGAAGATCACGCCCCTCGAAGACGAAAGTGACCTCCTATCTTCATAAGACAGTGACAAGGAGGATTATACTCATAAAAGATGATGGCCTTTTCTTCGCATCATTATATCCAGTGTACCGAGAAGTCTCATGACAGTAAATTTTAAGATGTTTGCAATAAACTGCCTTTAGAATAGAAAAAGAGTAAGAAATTATATCTTGAAGAGGTCTTGTTTAAAATATGGCGCGTTTCCTCCTTACCATGAAGGAAAATGAAAATTGAGAATAATGAAAAAACCTCATTACAATGCATTTTGCATTTTGAAGAAAGATAATGTAAAACATTTTTTTTTGTTAATTCACCAGACGCAACGAAATTTTATTGATGCATGCACATGTAATCTAAATTATAGCTACGTAAACTGTATTGTATCATCCTATCAATATGATTACACATGTATATTCATTTTAACGAATAATTCATGCAATTCTATTCCTTAGACAAGGACAGAATCAAGCAGTACCTTTAAGACCGTCGAATACAAGGTTCTACGACTCAAATGATGTGTTGCAAGCTTTGACTCAAGCTATAGGTGTTACACCTGCCATCTATTGTCAAAAGGTATTAACGCTAAATCATTCCAATTGTGGTGCCAAGATTCGTTTTTGTCGCTGTTATATACACACACAAAAAGTATTTACCCCCCTTTTTAAACTACCATAACTTTTTAACGAAATCTATTTTAGCAAAATAATTTGGCAAGAGTATTTCTACACTCATTGAGTAAATTATGTGTGAAAATGTGATTTATTCGTCAAGGCAAAAATGTCACTTTTCAACAGTCACAGGATTAATCGTTTATGCCAAAATAATGGTAAATAATGACATTTTTGCTTTGTTCATAAAGTGTGCTCACTCAACCCTGACATGGTTACAACCTCTTATGTTCGTAAAACATGTATTGATTTCATTTTTTCAATCAACTTAATGAATTTTAAAATTTCAAAATTGAGAAAGATGGATCTTTTTGAATTAAGCTCGCTGAAGCACAAAATATGCGAAAAATGCCAGGGGAGGTGTAACTATGTAAGGGGGTATAACGATAGATGATTCACATATGTAGTGCTTAATTATTCACCACGAACAAAATTTGTCAAAATCCTGCATCACAAACTCCCCCAAAATGACCGTTGTGACTTTGAAAAGTGACATTTTTACATTTAATATATGCTCACTCATGCATAACTTGACGTATCAATCACATTTTCACACATTTATTCAATGAGCGTAGGAAAACTCCTGTCAAATTATTTGGCTAAAACTTCTTTCATTAAAAAGTTATGGTAGTATAAATAAGGAGTAGTTACATTTTTGTAGTGTTTACTTCCGTTACATTATATAGAGCCAAGGCGCATTTCTCACATACCGTATAGTGCCGATATGTATATTTTTGATGTGATAGAGATGCTGATGATTATGGCATTGTGAAACTAGCGGCCGGGGGGGGGGGGGGGGAGGGGGCGACCCCTTCGAGCACATGTATCCCCCGAACCCGTCTCTTCACCCCCCGTTTGGATAAATTAGAAATGACATCCTATAAAAGTCAGAACAATGAGGACGCTGTCACTGAAAACTATTGTTATGCAGAATGACCCCCCCCCCCAAAAAAAAAAACCTCCGAAGCAAGTTTGAATACAATCGGACATGAAATGTGGCCAATAATGGCACATACAAGTACTGTGACATGGCACCCAAGTCGGAACACTGAGGGCGCCATCACCAAACAGTAGTGTGGCCTACATGTAGAATGACCACCCAAACACCTATACAGCAAGTTTGAATAAAATCCTTTGAGTAACAATAAAGTAATTGAAAAAAAATAAGCACTTTTGCAAATTTAGACCTATCAGGTTGAACTTTGACCCTGTAAAAGGCGGAACATTGGGGGCAGCATCACCAAACGTTACAGGTGTCTAGAGTTGACTATGATACACTTGCACACCAAATTTGAAAAACAAATCTGTCGAGAAATGCGGCCAGTATCGTGTACACAAGCAGACCCTGAAAATGTACCTTTTTGTGTACAAAGACGGACCAAGCGAGGGCGCCACCACCAAAAACAAAAGGCGTCTTCGCTTTAATTCACCTTCATACCGAATTTGAAGATGATTCGAGAAGAACTGCAGCCTGTAGAGCGCTCACAAGAAAATCTCTGCGGCGGGCGCGGCGCGACGAGGCCAAATCCATAGTATCCCCAGAACTTCGTTCGGGGGATACAATTACGTAGTAGACGTAAACAAAATGGGGAGGATCTGGAAGGTGAGAAAAAAATTGAATCTCCATTCTCGAACATGTGAATTTTAACCTCTTATAACCAAAAACAAAACAAAACAAAAACAAATGTTGTCTTCTTGACTTTTAGATTTGAAGTTTTGGCTAAAAAATAACTGGAACCGACTAACCAAGAATAGCTTCGTCTTACATGTTACAATTATGTTTTATATTCACGGATTCCATAATTATATTGACAGTAAGTTGTAACGCATATACACACAGTCGCACACATTGTGCGATATAATTTGGTTATGGGAATATTAATTTGCACTTTCCTCGAGTCATCGTGAGATGATAAGGTATATCAAGATTATGTTGATCCGCTGAACAACTTTTGTCACTCTTCTTTTTTCTTTCTCTCTCTCTTTCTTTTTTTTCTTTCTCTCTTTTCTTTCGTTTTTTTTCTTATTTCTGTTTCTTTTTCTTTCTTTCTTCCTTTCTTCCTTCCTTCCTTCCTTCCTTTCTTTCTTTCTTTCTGTCATGCTTTATACTTGCCGATCAACAGGATGATTATAACTAGGTACATGAATGTTCTTATCATAGTACTTCCACATATCGTTCTTCACTAGTGAGTTGAATTTGAACAAAAACAGTGTTTAGTCAATCAAGAACACGGACTTTACCCATGACCATTGAATTAAGGGGGGGGGGGGTTGCGTGCGTGTGCATCTTTTAGCTTACCTGTAGCATTCGTGTGGTATTATTCATGAGGCGTCAAAGATCCTGGGGGGGGGAGGGGGCGAGCGCCCCCAATGAAAATAGGGGACAAACATATGATTGCCCCCCAATAATGGGACAACTGAAACATTCAGAAATGCAACACAATAAAGCCATGAAATCACATAAAACCATCAAACATGACATAAAACCATAGCATTAAACATACAAAATCAATTTGCTGCGCGCGGCAAAATTCGCTGTATCACAAAAATTTTGACATGCATTTTTTCACTTTTGCCCACCCCCCCCATCCGAAACATGGATCGACGCCCCTGGTATTAGTTCACAACGTGCTATTTTGCACTGAAGTTTTTAAGACGTTTAGAGCAGTTCAATTCAGTTCAATCGCAGGCTATGTTTTCAAGAGAAAACACTTTGCTCATGGTAATGCGATTATTATCACATATTTCTTATTTTTATTTGCAACAGATTAATGGCAATCTTCAATACCTGTGGGAGGTACGCGTTTGCTATCGCAAGCCGAACTTTGCTCTCAGGAACTGTCCACAACAATTGCACGGGCAGAAATGTAACAACATTAACAAGAGAGTCTTCTTTCCACCATTCTAGTCAAGTCACTTAGATTTTTGTTTTGTTTTGATTGTCAGCAAAGCTGTACATTTTTGACAAGTTTATGGTAAACCAATTTCTTTGCCAGTGTTATCTTTCCACCAAAATACATTTTGCTTTCTTGAATAAATTTCAAAATGGTATTCTTTACGTTAATTATTTGCCACATTATCACTTGGTGTGAGTAGTTTTGTGAATCATTTTGTTTAAACGTTGAGACTAGTTGACAAAAACGTTGGTGTATAAGAAGAAAAATTGCGTCACATTCATCTGTTGGAATATGCTTTACTGTATTGTTAGTAACTGACAGTTTACGAATTGCACATCATGATACCGTTTTCTGATGCATCAATTTCCTAGCATTGTCTTGTTTACAGCCAGAATCATTGTGTATCTTCAATTTTTTGGCTATACATCTACAGTCTGTCGGCAAACATGCGTGTAAAATACAAAATTACCCAAATCATAAGAGGCGGGGTGAAACAACAAGTAAAGGGATAAGAATTTAAAAAGTTTTTTTCTTTATATCTTTGATTACTATAAATCAAAACATGAATCATACAAATAAAAAGATTATTAATTTCAAATGATTGAACAGAGCAACACTTACATATGTATTTAAGTCTATGTAAGCAGATATGAAACACAATTAATTAAATATCAAATCTCCATTTCATTTATCATTAATCACCTTACCTGGGGGTGGGTGGAGGTGGGGATAGAATGCAGGAATAGAAGCTGTCAATGCTAGAATCCTGCCCGGGAATCCTTAAATAATAACTTTGAGATTCGAGCCCATGATACAATTTGATTTTTGTGCAATTCCTCGTATCAAAGCCTAAGTTCATTTTTAGTAAATGGTGAAAAAAAACCACGTTTTTTGGCTATTGTGTTTTTATTAAGACCTATTATCAATTATAAAGGAATGAAACCCATCTTTCTGAATTCAGAGAATACAGAACAATATAGTGAAAGTTTGAACAAATTTAATTGAACGGTTCAAGAGTAATGCTTGTTTGAAGTTTATTCAATCCTTGCTATGGAGGATCCTGAAATTGGCAATTCTACCCATCTTTTAGATAAAAGTGTGGAAAACTTCCCATTGGATTTGTACACAAATTTTAACGAATTTCCAGTTTTCTGAAGTGTCATTTGAGAAAACAAGTAAATTATTTCCAAAAAGATGTAGTATCATTTTTGCTATCACATACTTGCACAAGAAGCAAGCACAAATCGGATACATGATAAAAAAAAATCATTGGGTTTGATGTTGTTCTGTGATATCTGGGGTGACAATAGAATACTTTGTGAAAGATTTATGAAAAAGCTGTCTGATTGACCAAAACTACACTCGGGCTCTAAATGCCGAGGTACATTCCACTCAGGGAGTTTCTCAATATAAATACGAGATGATTTTGTAAAATGTCAACACCCCTGATGTCATTTCATACATCAAACATGAAAAGAGTATTAATTTTTATGCGAGGTTTGTTAAAACTGAGCACTTTTCTGGTACTCAACACCCCAGGTGTTTAATTTGACACCTCAGCTTTTGCAGTGTACAGAGGTTTTCTGGACATGTAAAACAACGTCGCGAATCCGAAAATCTTTCAAATTGGGGCGACGCTATACAGCGTGGCCCAGAAAGAATGCTACACATACGATCGTTAATTTCTTCAACATCATGAACAAAGTGTCATTAATTGTTATTTCATTTGTTAGAACATTCTTTTTTCCGACAAAATGATACCATGATGATTGATTTTGAGTAAGGCGTTTGGATCCTAGGGCCATTTTTCTGAGGCAATGTAATTTCCGAAATTTGTTTCTTTCTCAACTCCCGCGAACCCGGGAACACCAAAATATTCTCACATGACAGCGTGCCATAGAATAAGCGGGGAGACAGACGACTGGAATGCCACGCTTTAATACATTACACCTGGATAGTGCAGCCCATTCCATGGCAAGTCGTTACGCGAGAATATTTTGGTGTTCTGATGATCACTGGAGTTGGAAAAAATAGCAAATTTAGGAAATTACATTGCCTCAGAAAAATAGCCCTAGAATCCAAACGCCTTAATCAAAATCAATGATCATGGTATCATTTTGTTGGAAAAAGAATGTTCTAACCCATGAAATAATCACCAATAACATTTTGTGAATGATGTTGAAGAAATTAACGATCGCATGTGTAGCATTCTTTTTGGGCCACGCTGTATAATATATCATCATCCTGCTTGCATGATCCTCCCAAAATGAAACACTTTGAATATTTCATATGAATATACTTTCATTCCAGAATAGTTGGATTTTCACTTATTTTTTTATTTATTACTTTTTCAGAATTTATATTTTCCTTTTTGTCGAAGTATTTTTTTATTTTAGGCAATTAATTGACACGATTTACCGAAGAAAAATATAGAATTCAAATTATTTGAAATGAATATGTATGAGTTGCGATTCATTTATTATAGACCATTCATACAACATGCGAACAGATTAATAACAGGACACGGCAATGATATCATTGACCGGTTCCAAATACATTATTTTATGTTGAGTTCATTGAACCAGAATGATTATATTGTTATGAGGACGACTGAACACAATTCATGTCCGAACAGAACACAGGAATGTTAAGATTTGGTCTCGTATTAAGATCCCGGCATGTCATGTGTAATGATGGCGTCACACTGTCCCGAAATTGACCTAGATGGCCACATGAATATATGAAATTTTCAATTTCGCGCGAGGCTGACCCGAACTTGAACAACAAAGGAAATCAACGGCCGAAGCAAGTACGATGCCTACAGAAGGTCACACGATGGCTTAAGATGCTTTCACGAATGGTCCGATGCTTATACGATCAGAGCCGAATTTGAAAATGTCGTTAATCGTGTGTCCATCTTTGCTCAACTTCGAAACAGTGTGGCTCAGCTGTAACTTTGATGAATAAAGATGTTTCGTGTGTAATTCGTTGAGCTGTAGGGATTCCAGCAATAGTACGCACCCCCTCAGTCTAGAAATATGTATATAGCTTGCAAGGGCGTGGGTGAAAAATAATTTTAGGATAACTATCGTCATTATTGGCACTTTTTTAATTTAATAACCTAGCTAATCGTTTCTCCTATCTCGATTATTGTAGTTTTTTTAAATCCAACAAAATTAATAGTAAATAATAATTATATATTTCATTTATTATCTTCAATTCACTTTCATTTTTTTCAATATCAGTTTTACTTCATTCATCATGAAACCACAAAAGACATCAGCAAAGATATTACTCAAACATTAAATTACATATACGGTACATACATACATACATACATACATACATACATACATACACATTACAAAACAACAGACGGACAGACATATTCATGAGAAACGAAACAACACGCAACATGAATTTTTGTAGCTCCATGTCTAGAAAGGTGTATTTAAAATAATATTTTAAGGTAGAATCAATGTAAGGGCCATGGCCATTTTTGTTGTTGAAATTTTCGATATTAGATTGGTCTGAAAAGATCTTGATCAATTACTGAGCCTTGTTGGAGATTTATTAG
This sequence comes from Eucidaris tribuloides, assembly GCA_001188425.1. Classification (NCBI taxonomy): domain Eukaryota; kingdom Metazoa; phylum Echinodermata; class Echinoidea; order Cidaroida; family Cidaridae; genus Eucidaris; species Eucidaris tribuloides. The sequence goes on along the minus strand of JZLH01S0088756.1, from coordinate 2,488 downwards.
GATATTGTGTTTCTTTAAATGGTATTGCATTTGTTTTGCCTTGTTTTTTGTTTTACTTTTTGTTTTATTATATTTGATTATCTTGTCGGAATTAGTAGCAGTTTCGTGATAAGTAAAAATGTTAACTTCTCATTTTTGATATCTTGCGATTTAAAGGGTGATTTTAATGTTACGCAATGCATTCTATAGAAATGTAGTGTTAATGATAATAAACATACAGCGTGTCCCATAAAAAATGTCCCTCCGATAGACTGCTAAATTAAATCCAAAATCAAGTATTATTCTATATTTAGTGGTCAGATTTACAAAGCTTATTTTATTTTCTAACTTTTGTGAAAATTTCTTTGGTCTCGCTTCAATGGTTTTGAATGCACAATCCATTATGTAACAGCAGTAATTTCTCAGTCCATTCCACGTTTGCATTGCTTCACCAATGCATCAACCTGATTACTAGTTCCTGAATGTAACTCAGGTGGAAGGACGTGCAGGAGAACAATAAAAAAATTAGCAGGACATGGAAGGACAGACCATAAATGGAACACACTCTGTGAATGCAAACACAAGAGAAACAGAACTTTGATTACGTTTCATTTAAAAAAAGTGAATGAACAGTCGTTAAAATAATTCAAGTGGAATAATGAGGTACATACATGTATGTCTGTGATGCCCCTTTCTTTTTATCAAACTTGGAATGGACTGGAAAGCACTGCCGTTACACAAGAGTCTGTATATTCAAAACCAATGACGAGAGACCTATGGCATTTTCACAGGGATTACAGAATTAAGTGGGTGTTTTAAATATGTAAACTTAAGTGAGTATTAACTTGATTTGGGTAATTATTCTGTGGTCTATAAGGGGGACATTTTTTTTTCTGGGACTTGCTGTATTACGTGAATCAATGTGTTGCTGTTGTTATATTTAGACTCGTTTTCTCTTCTCGTTTCATCCAAGTTACTATCTCTATGCGTTCGGGTATAAGTTACGAGGGTTAGGAAATTAACACTATCAACACAAAAGTGTCATATAACTATAAGTATAATAAGTTACGAGGAAAACATGACACATAAGCATGCACGCACACACACGCACATACATGCATACACGCACGCACACACACACAGGGAGTGGAGGTGGTGCACACCTGTGCAGGCGTGATACCGTCCGATGATCAGGGAGGGTAAACTCATGAGAGTGCCTAAAGGCGCTGATCCAAGACTATAAACTGCCTACTTAACCTTTACACACACACACACACACACACACACACACACACACACACACACACACACACACACACACACACACACACACACACACACACACACACACACACACACACACACACACACACACACACACACATCACACACACATCACACACACACACACACACACCACACACACACACACACACACACACACACACACACACACACCATCACACACACACACCAATCACACACACACACCATCACACACACACACACACACACACACACACACACACACACACAACACACACACACACACACACAACACCAACACACACAGCACACACAACAACACAGTAGTTTGTGCTGTTATTCCATCACACTAGTATTGACTCATTGACCCACCCGTAACAGCCAATTTCAACCAAGTGAACACTGAGGAAGTAAAATAGCATAATTTCCAGCGGTCGTTTGTTCAGTGGTAGTATTGAATAATGTGTGTGCTCATATGCCAGTTGTGGACTTCCCTTTTCAAAATAATGTGTTTGTACAGTATACCCATTTTACGTAAAATTGTATTTTTTTATGGGGGGGAGATTTTTGTTTTGTTGGTTTGAATTAGAGGATATGCATCCCACACTTTTGGCAGAGTGGGGATGGCCTGTACAAACATCTCCCACTTTTCAAGGAAAACCTTATAAAAGCAATTTATTAATTAAATGTCTTAAAGAAATCTGAACTATCTAATTGGGTAATATTTATTATACCTGCCAAAACAAATACAACAGAAGTGTGTGAGTGGGTGAATATTATGAATTTTATGTGTGTGTGTGTGTGTGTGTGTGTGTGCATTCGTGATGAGAAGGGGCAATAAGGAAACAATGATTAGGGAGTTTTGCCAGTACATTTAGAAATTTATTGGTATACCATGGGTCTAGGCAAGGGGCAGTTGGGAGGGTCATAACAAAATCAAAAAAATTAAAAGGTCACATTTTTTTAAAGACATTTTATTTTCCAAGGGCCTTTTCACAATGATATTAGTGAAAAAGCATTGATAAAAACATTGAACAGGTATATTTCAAGTACATCTTGATGTTATTTCATTGTGAAAAGGCTCAAAAAAGTATGATCACGACCCACCCATAAAAAATCCTGGATATATTTCATTGTGCAACAAAAAAATTATGATCATGACCCCCCCTCCAAAAATAATCCTGGATACACCCCTGTGTATCTGAATGACCCCAACAAAATTTAAATGTACCAACTAAATTTC
>JZLH01S0088755.1:7787-19284 GCA_001188425.1 Eucidaris tribuloides | reverse complement strand
TGAATAATTTTATGCTGTTAATAATTGCAAAAGTGTCCCCAACAAATTTCATCGAAAAACAATAGAAAACAAAAGGTCGAAAAAACAAAGAAATACATAAGAAATTCACAAAACAATAAAATACATAAGAAATTAATTCCAATTCAGCAAACGTGTTTGTAGATAATTGTTAGAAATGTCAAAATGAATATTTTCACCAAAAATTAGCATTCTACTAGCTGTTTTTAGTGAGTTATAGCCAAAAACAAAATTTCATACACTTATTTGCATAATTAATTACTTAAAAAATTGAAAAAATCATTTTTTTGAACATTTTACTATACAGTCGTGTAGTTTACATCCGGCTCTACGTGCACGCAAATTTTCGCAGCGATCACGCGATCGGCGGCGGAGATCTGAAGGGGGGGGTCAAATTGAACCCCCCCCCCCCCCAGTAAAAACCTGGTCTGAAATAGCCCAGTTAAAATAGGGTTAAACATTAAAAACCACTCTTAAACATACAAAATTGTCAATTCTTCTTTGGCATGCTTTGCGTGCAAAATTCTGCATTGCAATTTGGCGCACAGAGCACGCCAAAAATTTTGGACATTTTTTCACTTTTGCCACCCCCCCCCCCTCCCATCCGAAACATGGATCGACGCCCCTGTTTGCACTGTGTGGATTGAATGCTATGCAACAAAATATTGTTGCAAAATTTAAATTTGGAAAAATTAAAACTGACTTCTGAAATGTTGAGTGATTAATTTTCATAACATATCATGTTTAACAGGTCACAGACTACATGTAGCCATATCAAAGCAATATTTCAGTATAATTTTGTAAAGGACTGAATTTCAGAGCAATTTTCTGTGCAATGCCTGCATAGGAAAGGCCATCCATTACTTTGTGCACACAAGTATGGATCTATCCCTATGTGTGCTGGGACTCTGGGGACGTATCTGCGCACCCACGCTTGGGAGTGATATAAGAACTGGGCCTTTACGATCAGTCGCGGTAGTGGTTTTTTTTTTACCGTTGTTTGCTTTGAGACATGAATTTCATGGAATGGAAAATTTATGTATTGTACAAAACATAAAAAGCCTCAATTTATTACCTTTCAAAAAAATTCAAACTCCACACCTACTATGTATGTGGTCCTAAGCAAAGCCATACGGACCACATACACTGCATACGCCCTCTAATGGAAAAAACAAACAAAGTTTGCACTGCCTGTGTAGGAAAGGCCATCCATTACTTTGTACACAAAAATATGGAGCTATCCCTATTGTGTCAAACTCAAATGTAAAACATAGATCTAGATCTATCATCTATTTTTGAAAGCTATTTTCTGCAAAGTTGACTTACCAATACATTCAACTGTCCATGAAATCTTGGTGGACAACCTTTGGGTGACTTTTGCTTGAGTGATGGGCAGGCGTGCCCGTGTGCACTCGGTAAAGCATCAATGAGTTGCTGGTGAGATTTCTGCTGTAGGTTGACGTGTGGATGACCGGTGAGGATGTCCCGCATTGTAATGAGGGACGGTCGCGGTCACACAATGATTGCCGGACTCCTGGCTGGAAGGATTTGTCTTGAGTTTGTTGAGAATCAAGCATGAACAGGCCAGCAGTTTAATTCTCTCTATGCTCTAGAGTATTACATACCATAGAAAGCTACACTACAAATTTGTTTGTTACAAAGAATACTGTTGGAAGTTACTTTAAAATGATTCAAATGTTGACTACAAAATTTTAACAGTAGAATCCTTGCATAGTTTACTTGATTCTAAAATAGTTTTTACCCCAAGTTGAGGACTACCCCCATTCATATCATTTACCTTTAATTATTGAGATAAGAATTTAGAAATTTGTAGTGTACTTAACATGACATGAATGATCAGGAATTAGGGTACTTTGATATGTGTTTGAAAATTAGAATTCTAAAGTTTCTCTCATGTAAAAACGTGGTCTAATCTGATGTGACTGTGTATCTTCTTTTTCTGTCTATCTGCAGGAGCCAGGATAAATATCAGACCAACAAGTGCACCAAATACATAGTGAATAGCAGCACATGACCACACAGCACAGGAGGTTACAACATCAACATCTTCTAGAAATCTGAGCTTAAAACCCATTATGATTTTAGAATACTGCCTATTGGCAGGCAGTGCTGCTGCCACTGGATTCTTCTCATTTTTATGGCACAAGAAAGCAAGGACATTGATGGAAGTAAAGGTATGGGAACAAGTTGACATATTGATTGATTGAATGAATGAATGATTGATTGATTGATTGATTGATTGATTGATTGATTGATTGATTGATTGATTGATTGATTGATTGATTGATTTCACATTTTTATAGGGTATTGTGATCAGAACACTGGTTCTCAAGGCCTTTCATGTACAACAATCATACTAAAAAATGTCACTATACAAAACTAGGATATGGAAAATGAAAAAAAAAGGGGGATATTAATTTAAAATTTAAAAAAAGGTTACTAGTATTAATTAAACTAAATTGAACATAAAATATACATAAACACCATTGTTTTATCTTTCTTTTCTGTTTTGTTTATTTTTCTTGTGGGGTGTAACAGTCACTGACTCACTGTCAATGAATAGCTCACAAACATTGATCTGTATTTGATGTTGCAAAACAAGCAGTTATATTTATTGTTACTTTGTGTTAAATCTTGCAGTGTGAAGATTGAATTGTGAAAATTTTTCAAATTCTTGCAAAAACTTGGTTGAATTACTTCAGTAAAATTCTACTTCTGAATCCCTTTGGGCTTCACATTTAGACAGATGGTAGATGACTGTATGACCTTTCAGAAAATTTCAGGGTCTGACAAAGTCAATGTTTGAAACCCTCCTATTTTATGCATTTACTTGAATGATGTTTATGACTTGTTTGTTTTGTGGCACGAGGTGACATAATTTTCCTACAGGAATCCAGGGGCCGGGAAAACGAAACAGGACCAACTACAATTACTGGTAACAGGGATCATTAGCTCTAGCGGCCATATTTAGGTTTGGGTACGAATTTCGAAACTCAAATTAGGATCATTAGCTCTAAGTCGAGCTCTACATGCTGGGTCGGCTGTGAAGTGTCTCTAAGTCTATTGTTCTCTGCCACGGTTCGACGACAAGATCGCAGTGTGCGCATGTGTCAAGCATGAATGTAATTGTTCTTGAAGATTATTAATATTTATAGAATGCATGCTTCACAAATGTCTGAGACTGCAATGAACATACACCTGTAAATATCTCAGCTTCATGCACATACCGCATGAATAATGATACCTCTCCTCCATTGCAGGCGCAATTGAAAATTTCCACATGTATACAAACTGAGTTTAATTTTCAAATATACCTAAATTTGTAATATTTGCTTTTGTATATTGGTTAGTTCAAAGAGAAACTGACATGATTCAACTATTTTAAAGCAATGTACACTCTTTGATAAAGAAATAAAAGTATGAAGTTTAGACTATGAAATCTGGGGTAGATTTTTATTGATTGAGCAGGAAAACATGGAGTATTCATTATTTCAAAATATCACTTTCGTTTTGCGGTCAATCAGTAAAAATAATGTGTATTTGACCATATCTTAGTCTGTGAGATTTTGCACACATGAAACATTTGAATAATATGAAAATACAGTCAAACCTGTCTTAGCTGCCACCTCTATATAGCAGCCAACCTGTCTATAGTGGCCACTAAAATAACTCCCCTGGAGACAGATCATGTGTTAAAGAACCTGTCTATAAAGGCCACAATTTTTGTTTCCCCTAGGTGGCCACTATAGACAGGTTTCATTGTAGTCGAATGATCACATTTCCCCATAAAAACAGGGTCTAGAATTGAGATTACGTTGAACGATTGTTTTTGATACTATCGTTGATCAAGTTAGAGCTGGAGTTAGAGTTGGAGTCAGTTTCGTGGAGTGTTCGGCTTAAGTTCAACCACAGCTTTAACCTATAGGTTGGTCCTAGGCCGGTTTCGTGATACTGCCCCCAGGATACATTCTGACATAGAACCCTCTGGCTCTGTATTGCAGGAAGCCCCAGTACTGGATCTCAACAGTGACTTGCATGCTGCTCTGAGTTCAGCACCCAACCAGACCATCCCGTATGCAGTGGTTGAGGGGAATGTGAAGGCAGTGGATCAGGCCATCAAGAGTGAATATGTTGTGGGAGCACTCGGAGTCATCCAGACATTACTCTGTCGGGAACACAAAACAGAGTGGAGCAGATCAACAAGACTATGGTAAAGATATTTTCATAACAATTCTGCTGTTCACCCCCCATTCTCCTTACAAAAATATTAAAAGAAGAGAAAACTGAGGACTGAAAAGTGGGAAAGAGGGAGAAAAACTGCAAAACATACATGCAATGTCACGACATACAGTCATGCAATGTATACATGCAATGTCATGACTGTATGTAGTGTCCTTGTATGCACTATGAACCAAATTTAAAATTATTGAATGGAATACAAAAGAACTTCTTCAATTTAAGAAATAACCAAGTACATGTATATGGTGACACAAGAATGTTTATGTAATGTACATGTATGTTTATGATTTTTTTAATGGATATGATACATGTATAATGTAATGAATGATAAGTAAGTTTCTTATGTAATGCCATGACTGTATGTACATGTAGTGTCCATGCATGCAGTACAAACTAAAATTAACATTTTTAAATGGTACTCACAAAATATTTTTTTCAATTGAAGAAATAATTGAGTATGGTTACACAAGAATGTTTATGGAATGTACATTTATGTATATGTTTATCTATCTTTTTTTGACAGGTATGATACCACTCGTATTATACGAAACACCACAAGATGTGTTCCATTCAACGTGACAAGACACGGCAGTAGTATCTCTGTGGAAGATGCCCTGTTAGCAACAGGTCTAGAACTTGAGACAATCCATGATAAGTTCTATCCTTACAACACATCACTTGGTAACAACATTCTCAGCTGGGCGAGTGGTGAGAAGACCAAAGGTTTCCAGGAAGTTGAACGCATGCTGCCAGAAGGTGCCTTCCTGACCGGGGTCGGAGAAGTGACATTATGTAACGACACAATCACAATACGACCGCCCGTCTCAGGACTAGACTATATCTTATCTTTATCGGGACAGTCCGGCATCATCCGTGAACTCAAATCCAAGCTGCGGCGGTGGAAAATACTGGTGCTCGTATTCGGGTCCACGACGGTCGTCGTGCTGTTTTTCATCCTGTGGAAATGGTTTAAGCGGTATCAAGACCAACGGAACTATGACATCTACGTCCAGCGCGTCTTACAGCAGCGTGCGGAGCAGACCGAGGGGTCTAGCGTGGATGATTACACGACCGGGGGGTTCACTGAGGTGGATACATGTGCAATTTGTTTGAGTCGCCGCAGGGACTGTGTACTGCTCAATTGTGGACACGTCTGTGCTTGCTCCGAGTGTGCAATCGCTCTTCAACCACCCCACTGCCCTATATGCAGGGTTAGGATAGCCAGAATTGTACCACTCTATCATGCATGAGGGGAACATGAGAGAATCGATGACAAATTCCTAGGATGTGCATTTTTAACTTATTTTATATCTTTGTTAATATACTGTCATCAAATTATAAATTGTAGATCTTAGATTTTGATATCGCTGTCCAGAAATAATTTTAATTCTAATGCGATCTTCATAGTAAATAGGAATAGGTCATTGATGTACACTGTATTTGAGGACAGGTACAATTTTGACAGCATCCCAAAGATGTGATATTATTATTTTCAGAATCGTAGCTGTGATTGGCGGTGTGGGTCTATACTGCCCCTTACTCATGGCCAGGACATTGTCTGCCACTATGCCAACTGGTGAATATTTCATAAAATTACATCAGATCTGCCCTCTTTTAAGTTCAATCTGAAAAGAAACATTTTTTTTTTAAATATTTACCCCCAAACTTGGACAGAGAGTAGATTAAAATTTGACCTTTAAAAAAATATGAAACGAGAAATTATTATAACCAGTTCAACTCACCTTCATGTATTTCATCTGTTACATGAAAATACCAGTGGGGCTGTTGTTCTTATTATGGCAAAGGTGTACATATTATTTATTACCCTCATGAAGTTGTAAACAGCTCGATTCCTGTCTCGTTTTTTTTTGTAGCAGAGTTTACTTTCAGAACAATAGCAAAATGCATCACCAAATGGGAAATCTAGTCTGAAGTACATGTATATGTCTTCCTATCCACACTCCAACCCTAATATTTACCCCTGTATATACCCCGGAAGAAAATTTGATAAATTCTTTAGTCAAACTTACGATAATCATAAGTACATGTACGTTAGTTATGATAGTTATATTGCCTTATAACTCTGTCCCTTAAACTACCGATTTTGATCAATTTGAATGAAGATAATGAATAATGTTGTGTAGACTTCTTTCAAGAAAATATATTAAATTCAAACATTTATATCCCCTTCATGGTAATAAGTTTTTCAAATGGTTTGGCATTGTCACTTCAAATGCCAGACCCCCCCCCCCCAATTAAAAAAAAATCAAACTTACTGAAAAAATTTGTTTCAGGTAATTTATTATGCGATTTTTAAGTAATTAGATATCATTACATATCGGAAAATGTCAGACTCCTTTTTTTTTGCTAGCATGGATCTACCTCACTTTTTATATTAAGGTGTTTTTTTTTTTGGGGGGGGGACAGGATAAATAAGACATGATCCAGTAATGGCATGGCATCCCTTCATGACTCCCTGTCTTCCAACTTGTGTCTCTCACTGTCATAACAAGTACATTAATTAAATTCCTCTAATTTAGCACAAACGGATACCTTACATGATCTAATATTGAAGCTCAATAGCTAAATAAATAAATAAATGTATTAAATAAATTGATAAATTAATATTTCTCAGAATCCTCACTATGGACCTTGCTAACTAAACTAAAAACTTTGCTTGTTTGATCCCCCCCCCCTTAAAAAAAGAAAAGAAAAATGACTTTCCTCTGTGATGCATGACCAAATATTAACACTGATAGATGAAATGAATAACAAAGATGAATTATAAAAAAAAATAATTAAGAACAGTGCTAAATGAGTAAAATGCTCCAGGTTTTGAATCATTTACTAGGGGTCTACTTCAACAAGTGTGAATCAAGATTCTAAACACAAGTAAAATTACTGCTGACCACTCTGCATTTGCTTGTTGTTTGATTTTATTACTTGTCCTTTTCACACTAGTTATGACAACGTCCCCCCCCCCCCCCCCCAGCTTGCCAAATTGAGAATTTCCTGATTACACTGTACATGGACCATTGGGTAGCCAGTGTGTACTAATCCCAGTGCCCTGGCAATTGTAATAGAGGTCAAATGACATGTCTGGCTGGGTGATTTTAATTGTTACATAAAATCTCTCCTCCATGGAGAGGCATTGAAGGTACAAAGCTGATGTTACTGTTATTTTAGTACTGTATTAAGAATAAGGGCGGCTTCTAAGATTGGATATCCTCGTTACTGAGCCTTTTATTGTTCCTTGTGTGTGCTCCAAAACTTTGGCCTTGGAAATGCCATAGGGTTGGAAACAGTTATTTTAAGGGGGTGAGGCAAGTGCTGTCCATGTTGTATGTTGTATTATCAGGAGGGAGGGGGGGGGGCTGGGTCAGCAGAGGAGCGAGGTAAAAAGCGAACAAGTAAAAAGGGTGTTTTTCATGGTCGGGCGATGTACTCGCATACATTGAAAAGGGTATCAAAATCGCCAAAAAGGGTATACTTTTAAACAGAATGTTACTTTAAAAGGGTATCTTTTCTGACTTGAATACTTGTTTAGGGTATTCTGAGATCTTCAGATAAGACAAGGTTCAGAATCTAACCACCATTTGACTGACAAAAGTGTGAAAAAAAAAATTTAATGGGGAAAAATTACCTGTTAAAAAATGATTTTAGGTCTTTTCTAGGGTAAAACTGAATGTATTTTCAGTTTTTGAAACCTAGAACCTTGTATCTGTCATACTTTTTGAGGGAAAAAAAATCAAATTTATGGCCATTTTTTCCCAAAAAAGGCCATTTTGGGGTGACAAAATTTTTCACCAGCAACTTTGAAATGGTTGTAGTATCCAAAAAACAGGATTATTCTTACTTTTTTCATTTATTTTCATTAGTTCGTAGCATATTCTTTCCAGTGAGACTATTTGCTGTAATTTACTACATGCTTTATATGTGGTAACCCAAAGAAATTACCCTTTGCCGTGACAAATGATACCCCCAAAAAGCCCCTTTTGAGAGTGTTGTGTCTTTTGAACCACTATAACATCTGATAGGAAGAGGCTAGAAGGCTGAATTTCCCCGTGTCTTATGCAGAATTTAATTAGCTATGAGCTTATAAATTAAAAAACTGGTGAAAAATGCAAAAAAGCTACACCCACCCCAAAGTGTGAAAAAAATCAGGACATTTGTCAAAAAAAATATTTTAGGAAAACCAATAATGCCACAGGCCTGAAAATTTAAACAATTATGCTCAATATACTTCCCCATAAGTGATTAGATTTCTGATACAGTAGCCCTCATACTTTTTTTCAAAATAATTTTTTTGACAATTTAAATTTACTGATTTTGGACCCAAATATCAAAAACACACCCTGTACAATCTATTATTTTCATAATGTATTGAAATTTATGGATATTTTCTCTTCTAAAACTACCCACCTGTTCTTATGAATACATTTTCAATACCAAAAAGGCAATATGCATACAGTAGTTGTTGCTATGTCTGGCAAGCCTCCAGCAAGCTATCAGGTTATAAAGAGCAACCTTTGTCAGACAGAATAGTATGCATACAATTCGCATTTACTATGAAACTGGTCTAAAGGCAACATGTGCCCTAGTCTGGCTTCCAGACATTTACGTGTACATTAACCTGTCTTTATATTGATAAGAAGACTACTATCTTCCATCAACTGCTTTGAATAATACAAGAATTTTGATTTAAGGCAAAGTAAGTATGTTCGGAGGTAAAATAGTCGGAGAGTGAGTGCACTATGGAGGTCAAAAAAGTTGCATGGTCTAGAACAGAGACCAGATATGCCCAGCAGCTTCACTGCAACATACCCAAACAAAAAAATTATGACATATCTAATAAACGAAAGCATATTTTGCATTTCTGACTTCAGAAATGAATTCAGCACAAAATTTCAGTCTAGAAAACATATCTTTTATTATGAAAACATAAAGTTCATATTTTTGGTATTTGGCCATCAAATGGTGGTAGAATCTTAAACCATGTCATAATTACTTGTTTACGGTCCATTTTGAAAGTCCATACACGCGCATGGTGTACACCTTGTAATGACACTTGTAGCAGCCAGGCCTGAAGCAAAAGCAAAAGTATGTTACTCTGGGGCAGCTTTGTGGAGATCTTCAAATGCATGATGCACTGAACAAAGAATAGCAAATTTGGGAGTCCCTGGAGAAGAAAAAAGTGAAGCATTTCTGTTGCTTCAGAAATCATGTTCTGGAGCGGGAGCTTCTCAAATCATACTTTGGAGCGAGAATTTAAGGCTGAAAAATGGGGTCTCAACCACAGCACATACATATTATACAATTGTAAGAAGTGGCACTTGGGGTTATCTGGTCCAAAAAGAAAGGAAAAAAATATATATACTGAGCTCGTCTCAAGTGGCATTTGAACATTGCTGAACTGCATTTGATGTCTGTTTCTTTATTGGGAACGGCCTGGGAACGGGTTACTTGGGCTTACAGTGACCTTTTCTGTGAACATTGTATGTATACATGTACAACTGTTGATCTGTTTTGATTAAATTTAGTAAATTGAGAAACTATTGAAGCAAAATCTCATGTCCTTGTTGAAAATCTGATGTGGAATGTCATTTGAAGGTGTAATCTGTATTATGGAATAGACTCCATTTAGACACTCACAAAATGTATGTTTATAATGTAGATGTCGAACAGAGCATTGGATAAAGAAATTATTGGTTATCTTTATGATGAACTGTCGGGGTGGGGGGGGAGGGGGTGATTTGAGGGAGTTACATGTCACTCTGTGTCTGTGTTTCCACTTTGATTTGAGGATTTTTTTCTTCTTCCATTCCAATAATTTGCTAGTGCCTGCTTTTGCCAGACATTTCTTTTTCACTCTGTTTTTAGTGTTTACACATTGCAGAATTCATTGATGTTTAGTTGTTTATTAACTCGATGAGGACTAAATACAAAATATGGAGTAGTCTATGGATGACACGTTATATTGAAATCAAATCGTCACCAACGGGTTAATTCCAACTACATCAATAAAGAGATTAAATAAGGTGAGAGAAATATTTGGGCAAGGTAATTGTGTTGAAAACATCAGTCTTTCGTAACTAGGATGCAAATTTTGTTTTAACTAGTTTCAAGCCATTCATTTCATCATTGTGTAAGTGTGTGTGAGTATTTCTGTTGAAAAGGGGGGAGGGGTGAGTCCATACTGTTTGTTTACTTTGCAGTAATACACTTATAATGCTTTGGTGGGGTTGTTTGTGTGATGTCACCTTAGACACTTAACTACATGTATATTGCATCTTGTGTGGTTATTGTTCCATACATAGTTGTCACAGGTGACTCAACGTTTAAAGAGCAGAGGTGGTGGGTCTGGGGAAATTTAGCAATATGATCCATGCATAACTATGAAGATATTAAATCCGGTGAGCTGGGGATCGGGTCCAAAACAAACTAAATCTGGGGAAAGGCGAGAGGAGTATCAGAATCCCCCTGTCTTCTAATTGAAAGTAACAATTGTTATAACACTTCTGCTGACAATCTGATTTACGACTGAACATTTTCTGAAATGGGATCCAGCAAGCTTTCAAGTACTAACTCCTGACAAGACTTTTATGAGTAGATAACGTTAATCACAAGGACCCTGACCCAAATCATAAGAATAATCTTATGATACCTTGTAAACAATGAACACTTGTGTCACCCGCTATGAACATAATTTGTATTTGACTTGTATGTATTTGGTGCAGATAAAGATAGCACTTAAGTGGTCAAACTATTTTTACTCCTCGGAATAGGAAATTGCAAATTTTCAGAAAGTGTAAATTTGAACATACCCTGTTGTCCCCCAGTTTACATGGTGTCTTCACTATGTTACTGTCAACATGCATGGAGTACATGATTCAGGACTGATATATACAATAATAAAATGTGTATATTGCCACTAGTTGATGTACAAATTTATATTTGTTAGTTTGAGTGTGTGCCTGTGTGCGTGTGTGTGTGTGTGTGTGTGTGTGTGTGTGTGTGTGTGTGTGTGTGTGTGCGTGTGTGTGTGTGTGTGTGTGTGTGTGTGTGTGTCTGTGTGCGTGTGTGTGTGTGTGTGTGTGTGTGTGTGTGTGTGTGTGTGTCGTGTGTGTGTGTGTCGTCGTCGTGTGTCGTGTGTGTGTGTGTGTGTGTGTGTGTGTGTGTGTGTGTGTGTGTGTGTGTGTGTGTGTGTGTCGTGTGTCGT
>JZLH01S0088744.1:16408-29039 GCA_001188425.1 Eucidaris tribuloides | reverse complement strand
GGGGTCCCACCATACGACACATGACCATGTACATGTATGTCTTAATATAATATAATCCTCAAGGAGAAAAAGATTTCAAGAAAGAAAATTTCCCTCACATATTGTCATTTTTCTTGTACGTGTATGTGTGTGTGTGTGTGTGTGTGTGTATAGTTAGTAGTGTAGTGTGTGTGTGTGTGTGTGTGTGTGTGTGTGTGTGTGTGTGTGTGTGTGCGTGTGTGTGTGTCTGTCTGTCTGTCTGTGTGTGTGTCTGTCTGTGTGTGTCTGTGTGTGTGTATGTGTGTGTCTGTGTGTGTGTGTGTGTGTGTGTGTGACTGTGTGTGTCTGTGTCTGTCTGTCTTTCTGTGTGTTGTATTCATGAATTAGGAATTACATTGTTTCACCATATTTTCTACACATAGGATAAAGTCGTTTCATTCATGTTCGTTGGAATGGACCCTTTCACATAAGCGGGGTAGAGCTAGTTCAACCACACAAAAAAGAAAGAAAAATGGCAATACAACTAGAAACAGATTGGCTTTATTAGATCAATGCCGGTGCTTTCGTCTGCGGTTCGCCCGGAAGTTAGCAACTACGCAAATAGTCCAAGATATTCATATACTTGTATAGTATCCGATATCGGCAAATATTGGGTATATCAGATTTGTTAACTAATGGTACAGGCTAAATTGCAAACACGATAAAATCGTTATTATTTTATTCATCCTCTTGGTTAAACATCACTTATTGTAATTAATTTCCTTCAGATGTTTGCAATGGATTGAAGCAATCAAAGTTATGAGAAAGGATCCAGAGATTTTCATTTTCAAACCCCTTTTAACATAATTATACATTATTCAGCTATAACCCACATTCAATTCAATATTATCCGATATATATTTTTTAATGTGTTATTAAAGATCAACGCGAGAATTTTTTTATCACCTTGATGTAAAATCACTGTTTTTAAAAGTCAAATCTAAAATTTGCATCGAAAGACTAAGGGTTAAAATACGGTACGTACTTGAAATGCATCAAGTTGAGATGTCGAGTACTTTCTCTCCGAAAATGTGATTTTAAGGCAATAGCTTTACCGTTCTTTAAAATTTAAATGCTGTATACACACCCACGCTGACGGGGAATTTATACTATGTAAATATGGAGCAATCAGCACGATGTGCGCGTTGCGTGTAACTTTTTATATCTCACGCATTCTGTAGGTTGAATATAATTATGTACGTAGCTGTAGGATTTTAATGGTACTTTAAATTTTGATTCACTACATACTATGCATGGGTGTAGTTATATCAACACTGTCCTTCATCTGCATTAGATGTTAAGATACTGAAGTTCGCTTGATAGTGTTATTGAGGGGATTTAGATTATCGCATGCATTTAGTTCACCATTCCCATATGGCCCATAGCATCTGCATTACAAATATTAGCTTGTAATTAATGAGATTATAGCGATATGCCAATCATCCCAATCACTTTGTAGCCACTTATGGTTATATTATTTGTCTCTCTCGGAGTGGAAAAGCATCAGCAAGGCTAATCCATTGTAATGGATATAAAGCGATTTAAAACAGTTTATTTCGCATCGATTTATCACTTACATTCTAATCTATTTACAGTTTAAGCTCATGTAGTTTTATCTTAATCATGCATTGAAGATATTAATGAATGAAATGTACATCGTGTGCGTTATATTACACTGCGGTTGTATTGTATTATATTTTTCATTAGTTTGCTTCTATTTGTATATTTACGTCATTACATTTTTGAATCAATTGTGTGCTTATAATCTTTTGTTGGATAATGCTGACATAGGAGTATCTGACAACAAATCTCACAAACCTGAACGGTACAGTAGTAATATTCTTCGTCAATAAAATATCTTATCTAATTTCTCAATTGCAACTAATGCATCTGTAAGCTTTCTGTCTTGTAAATTTATCATATTTTCGTTTTCGGACTTTCTCTGTCAATTCTTATAAGAGAAATATGCATATAAATAATCGAACAATGTGTATATATTTCTTTTATTTATTGCATTTATTGTCCACAATGTGATAAAGCACCGCATCAGTAGAATGAATGATATTAATTATAATCAATTATAAAATGGTCACGTGCGTCCTAATCAAATGATTGGCTGAGTTTGGTCACGTGTACAGTGTAAAGATTTTTCTAACATACAGAAAAGTGTATAATGACCGGTCATTAGACTTTGCTAATGACCGGTTATCATTTTGCACGTATTCGCGTACCATATAAACAAGCTACGCGCGGCTACATCACTAAACTAGTTCAGTGGGCTACATCTAGGCTAGCTACCTGCTCGGCCGCCGACACCCGCGGCGCGCGAAACGGTGCGGCAGTACTGTACGACGCGACGTCGTGCGTGTGCATGCTGCGCGCATGAATCAGCGACGATCGTAAAACATCACTCGAAAAATTGGCCGATGTCGCGGAAATGCTAACTTTTCAAATAGATCTATTGTCAAATGAAGAAATAATAGGCCTACAGGAATTATTGAACGGAATTGATGCATTCACCACTAACTAAGGCATACTTCGGGTTTTGAATTAAAGCATAAACAAAGCGACTTCCCAGCACAGATTGCCTTCGACAAGGTTCAGTTGTGGTGCCGTACCGGACAGAGATGAGTTCTAACGTTGTACGCTGCCCTGCGTCGCGACTACTGTGAGTAAACGTTCAACTTTAGTACCTTGAAGTTTTCTCCTTCAATTTTTTATCGAGTAATTCCGGCCTCGGGAATGGATTGTTGGTGAATGGTGGCAATGGCCACCGTTACAGTTTCATGTCAATAAGAATAAGAATGATTTAGTAGATCTAACGTTAGTTACGTCTAAAAACGTTAGGTCAGGGCTTGTCTCGGGCCTAACGTAACTTAGACTACTGTACCGTTACATCATGTTTTCCATTGTTATCAAATGACAAGGACGTACGTGACCATTTTATAAAACAAATAATGCATATCATTCTTTCGGGCATTAGTTAAAATAATCTACACTCGGTAACTGCAAAACAGTCCAAAACACACTCGGCTATCGCCTCGTGTGTTTCAGACTGTTCTGCAGTTACCTCGTGTAGATAATTTTAACTAATGCCCTCAGTGATATGCATTATTTGTATAATACAGTACAATGGAAATACAAATTGCGGATTATTTCATTGCAATTTTCCAACACAATCTAACTTTGTATGGATTGGAAAAGAAATAAAACAAAATAATCGTCTCAATTTTCCTGTCTAAATCCGAAGCACTACTCTTTACATATATATTTTTTAATTTTGTATAACATCTCACTTTTTACACATTCCTCTCTTAAAGATCAGTGACATGATTGGGAGAAATTAAAAAAAAATGCTTTCAGAACCAAAGTGGTTGAAAGATAAACCAAATGTACACCAGTTAGAGTGGATTTCCTGGCTAGAAGGAATTGTCTTGAGTTTGCCTACGTAAGAAGAATCAAGCATAAACAAGTCAGCAGTTTAATTATATCGGGGCACGATAGATTTAATCCCCATATAAGGCACATTACAAATTTGTCTGTTACACGGTATACTGATGGGCATTATTTTAAAATGAGTCAACTTTTAACTACAACATTTTCACAGTAAAATTTCTGCATAGTTTACTTGATTCTAAAATAGTTTTTACCCCAAGTTGAGGACTACTCCTAATCACGTCATTTACCTTCTTCGGATGGAATATGATCAAAACCAAAATTCAAAGGTAAAAACGTGAATATTCTCTAAAAATCGTTATGTGTTTACAATTTCAATCCTCAAAATAAATTGTCTTTAATATGATATTTTCATTTCAAATTAATTTAATGGAAACAAAATGTAACGTACTAAATATGTAAACTCGAGAAATATATCAGTAGATTGCGTTGAAAGAGGTTCTAAGCACCAAAGAATCTTGTAGTGGTGTTAAAGGACACTGACAGGATTGAAAGAAGTAAAAAATACCTGAAAACCCAATTCGTTGAAACATATGTCATTTACACTGACTTGATTGTATATCTAGGCTGGAAGGATATTTCTTGCAACTTGAGGGCGAAACAATATTTTTTTTTCATATACATATTGAATTTAATTTCAACACATAGAAAGCTACAAAGAAATTTGACTTTCACAGTCAGTTTTGATAATTACAAATACGGAAAAAATATCTGTCCCTTTAATTTTCACAGTGGTAATCTTAAACAGTAAAATTGATTCTGGTAACATGTCCAAAATTAAGTATTATCAAGGGTTATATATCCACCCTTACAACATTATGATTGTTTGTTTAAATCAAGGTACATTTACGTATCTGCCCCCCCTCCCACCGAAAGTCGTAGTTGAAGTTGTACAATTATGTAAAGTCGTTATTATTCTTATTGTTATTGGGTGTTATTTCAAAGACCGTAATCAAACAGAAATCAGGAAGTTGCCCTTTATCACATTTGAGTTCCAATAATATGTAATGAATTCCTGGGTACAAAAGAGTACACTGTTATTAATTAAAGGCAATGGATCTCATTTGCAAACATCCCCGCAGACCAGGAAAAGATAACCCATGCCCTTAGGCTATTGATGAAAGGCATGTGTGTGAAATTTGGGGGTGAGTTATTACCTAGAATTTGAAAAATGCGAAAGAAAAAAAATAGCCGTTTAGTGTACGGTCTATGGTAGGATCAACTCAGAGTCAAACGGTCACTATAATTCCACTAAAACTGAGTTTCTAGTTCTTATATTTTGCTAGAGGTTCCCAGATGGCATTTTCTGCTAAATGCCATTGTATTTACACAGTGTTAATTTTCAGCCATGCAAAAGAGATCCACTGCCTTTAAACTACAATGTGAATCAGAAAATGGTACAAATAGAATTTACTGTTTGATTATACGGAAATCACATACAACCTAGTTATGTTCAGTATTATTGCTAAATGACCATACATTTTAATACAATCTGTTTCATTTCATTTGATTGTGTTACTCCCGAGAAATGAGGAATTTTCTGCAATGATGCAAAATCGCTTTTGTACCATAATACACGTGTGCTATATGTAAATTGTGTGCCTTGCTGACACAAAAAGCAATATGAAATTAATGTTTTAGTGATCATCATATACGTTTTCAAGTATTCTTAAGTTATAATGTTCTATTATTTCCATTCAAAAGAGATGAAATACTTTTTAAGAGTGGACATAAAATTGTGAGACATGTGTGGTTCAACATGAAAACATTGTGCATGTTCACTCAAGTGTACACAGCCTCACAGTAATGCCCAGTAATGGCCTTAGTTCTCTCTCAGGGGATTAGAGTTTATTGCCTTTTAACGTCAATAAACACAATATATAACATATTTTATGAAGAATGAATTTTTTGTGAGTTACTCTACTTTTTCTTAAATAATGCGAAAAGTAGCACAACGCGATTATGATTGACTGCACAAAGGTAAACATAATTCTTGATTGACAATAGTAAGTCACATTCTATTAAGTGTATGACAAAGAATAACTATTTTACTTTAATATAATACAAAATACACAGAATCGGTTGAAAATGTAATACCTAAAATAACTTCGTTTAGATTGTACCATTTATTATACACACTGTAGTAGAGTCTTTTTTGTCACTATCAAAAATGGATTTATCTAGAAATTTAAGATCTCTGGGGTACTCATTAAGGCCTTACAAAATTATAATAAATGTCGGTCACTGTTCGAAGTAGTAAATTCTTTAAAAACAAAGCATATTATACACACATATACTGATTGTTAATAGTGTTTCTTGCAGACAGATATAATAAATAGTGTTTAAAATAATAGTTGTATATTTGACTTACCTTTTGAAAACCATAATCTCCTTCTGAGTCTTCCGTGAGGATGTTTTAGACAGATCCACATCCATACGAGGCGCTAATGTGACGGGCTTTAAGCAGGATATCCCTGCTTTTATACAACAGTTGCATGTAGCGCATGCGTGTGTAACATCCCCTTGAAAGCTTTCGTAACCCTAACACGTTATTCTAAATCCTCCATTCGTGCATTTTATCAATATGTCAGAATTGAGAGCGACCTAAGAGCCATTGATTCCAACTAGTCTGTAGAGGTATATCGAGGAATAATTGCATCGTTTTCCGGGACTACGATGAATGGATGTCAAACGTGAAATAATTTAAGCGTGAAAAGCTGACTTGAGTTATCATGTCACTTCAGAGTGATTGTACTGTATAATCTTGCGTTGTTATCATTGTAATTGTCAGCAGAAAATGTACTATGTTTCATTTCAAATAGATTTTTGATATTCATTGGTTGTGTTATTGGGAAAAATAATATTGTTGTTGTAGAAGTGGTAGTGGCGGTAATAGTATAAGTAGTATAAGTAGTATAGGTAGTAGAAGAAGTAGTAGTAGTAGTAGTAGTAGTAGTAGTAGTAGTAGTAGTACTAGTAGTAGTAGTAGTAGTAGCAGTAGTAGTAGTAGTTAGAAAAAGTGGTAGTAGTAGTGGTGTTAGTAGAGGTAGTGGTAATGGTAGTAGTAGTAGACGTAGTAGTAATAGTTGTAGTAGTAGTAGCAGTAGTAGTAGTAGTAGTAGTATAGTAGTAGTAGTAATAGTAGTAGTAGAGTAGTAGTAGCAGTAGTAGTAGTAGTAGTAGTAGTAGTAGTAGTAGTACAAGTGGTAGTGGTGGTGGTGGTAGTAGTAGTAGTAGTAGTAGTAGTGGTAGTAGTAGTAGTTGTTGTTTTTGTTGTTGTTGTTATTGTTGTTGTTGTTGTTGTTGTATAAAAAGGAAGTAGTACTAACAATAAAATAGTGTAAGTAGTTTAATTAATAATTTAATAAAGCTGAATGATACATTATAAGTTATTTATTGTTCACTACTCACTCAATCAATCGCGGATGTGTCGTGGTATAGTGGATTGTTCTCTGCCTTTCACTCGGGGAAGGCAGGGTCCGATTTCCTGGCATGTAAATTTTCGTTTGTCAGCCAGGTGATTTATTAACATTCCTGCTTTGGGCCCTGGACGGAAAAGGGGAAATGGTGGAAATTGGGAGAACACTGTTTGTGACTGAAGAGGCTTCCACGTGTCAAAAAGACCTTAGTAGTAGTAGTAGTAGTAGTATTCGTAGTAGTAGTAGTAGTAGTAGTATTCGTAGTAGTAGTAGTAGTAGTAGCACTAGCAGTAGTCAGGGTTAGAGCTACGACGGTCGGCGCCGGTCGGTAGTAGCCGGCACAAACTGAAGCCGACGACCACCGAGCTGAAATTATTAGTCCTCCAACTGGCACAGAAAAGCTTTAAAATGACCGTAAAATGTTTTAAATGTCTACATAAATCGTGTATTTTGAGCTTTAAACATGTTTACATTATAGCCGAAGATGTAATTTGTAAATAAATGCTTCCAAATGCTTTTCTCTATGTGGAAACCTAGGAGTTCTACGCTCGTTTTGTTCGATCCGCTTGCATAATTCCTTCCTACAGCCGGCACAGAGTTCTTTCTAGCTATAACCCTGGTAGTAGTAGTAGTCGCAGTCGTAGTAGTAATAGTCGTAGTAGTAGTAGTAGTCGTAGTCGTAGTAGTAGTAGTAGTCGTAGTCGTAGTAGTAGTAGTAGCACTAGTAGTAGTCGTAGTCGTAGTAGTAGTAGTAGTAGTGGTAGTAGTAGAAGTCGTAGTAGTAGTAGTCGTAGTCGTAGTAGTAGTCGTATTAGTAGTAGAAATGATTAAGTATTTATATATTATAAACGATTAACGTTTTTGTTGCAGAGTTTGAGGATTCGTACAAAAATACGAAAATTAGGTAATATTGTCTTATCTTTCTTAATCTTTTTATCAGCACATTTTCATGAACAGCTGCAACATATTTCTTTATTTCTTTGTCACATGTAATGTATTTATATATATATATATATACTTGTAAGAAATGAAGACTAGGAAATGGAGACGTTTCAACTATGTTCCAGGGTTTTTAATATCTAGCTATCGGCCGTAGGCCTTCATCAGGATACTGCAATATAACACAAAACAAAATATAATCATGCATATGAGTACAAAAGTAAAGGTAGACATTCATCGCAAATTAGTAAACAAATCAAATAAAACATTGAAGTGGAATAATGGTAGACACTTGAAATTAAATACAAAGTAACTCAAACTGAGATTATAGTAGTGCCTCTAAGTAATTATCGATCTTCCATACAGTATTCATGATGCGCTAAGTATACACACGTTGTACAAATGTATCTCTTAGATTTCAGTAGTAACTGGTATGTATATGTATCTATACTCTCACTTAGTTGCTTATCTTCCAACTGTGAATAATCGGTTATCGATTGATATGCGCCGTAAAACCACCAACAACAACAACTGTCCAAATAAAATTTCCGGGTAATGAAAAACAGAGTGATTGTTCAACCCGTTTACCATATTGGTATTATGAAAAAGTAAATATATCTGTAATGCTGAGTCAAGACATGAACAAAAAGAACACATTACCAGCAGAACAGTTGTCCTTGACAAAGGAGCTTATTACAAATAAATGGGAAAGCCATTTAAAAATTTACACTGATGCATCAAAATTAAGTGGGCGTATGGGAGCTGCTTTTTACATACCAAAGATCAAAATCAGTAAAACGTATAGAATAACTTCAGTATACATAATGAGAGCAGAACTGACTGCTATTTTGCTAGCACTTATTGGATAGAAGAAAATATACCCTCTTCAGTAGTTACATTATCTGATTCCTTATCAGCCCTCCAAGCACTACAAAACATGGAATAATCGACGTTAGTATTAGAAATAATATATTAGAGAAATACACATATATGTCACATCGTGGAGTAGATATACACCTCGAATGGATCCCCTCACACTGCGGATTTCATGAAAATGAAATAGTAGACAGCCTTGCAAAGGAAGAAGCTCTTAAAGATCTAACAGAAATTCACATACCTACGAGCAAGAAAGAAGCCATAACACTTTTAAAACGTCATCAGACAGAAAAATGGCAAACTGAATGGGAAGCGTCAGATAGAGGAATACACTTATTCCAAATACAACCAAAGGTAAAAGATATAATGAAAATGCATGTAAACAGACAAGAAGAAAGAATCATCCACTTGCTAAGATTAGGTAAGTGTGATTTAAACTATTATAAACATAAAATAAACAAACACAATACTGGTTTATGTGACGTATGTTAAGATCTTGAGACAATTGAGCATGTGCTACTAAAATGTATAAAGTATACCAAAGAAAGAAAAACAATGTTACTGAGGTTAAGAAAACAAAACATTACTGTAAAAGAATTACTTAGCAATAGCGATCACTTTCATACATTAATTAAATTTATCAAGGATATTGGCTGTTATAATATCATTTAATTATATGAAGCTTGTGTTTTAAATGTGGCATATACAAAAGGAACAGAATATAACCTATTGCATAGTTCACTTACTGGGAGAAAAGCACGATATTAACCCACCACTAATGTACTAACTTGGAATGGTTAAGCTAACGACACGCCTACGCCATACTGGAAGTTACAAATGAGATATGATGTGACTTCATGACTCCTAAGCTCAAAGCAAGCGACAGAGCAAATCACCATGGCCTATTATTATTAATGTATTGTATAAATGAGCGACTCGAGAACGATTTACTGCATACATGGTATACTCGACTCAAGAACACTATAAGAAGTCTGTTGCCATAACTTCATGAAATTGATTTAGTATTATGGGCGACTCGAGAACGATTTACACTTCGACTCAAGAAGGCTATGCAAAGTCTGTCATAAACTGAAAGACGCTACAGCGTCATCTACTGCCTGGTGCAAATAATCCACTGGGATTGAGCAGCACCGACAACATCAACAACAACAACAACAACAACAGTTTGTTAGTGGCCTGATGATTGCTTTATAAAAGCATGAAACTGGCAGTAGCCACATTGAAATAAAACCCATCCTTACTTCAAATACATTGAGCTCTATCTTTAGATATTGAGCACTATACAAGGATTCCCGGATCTTTACGGATATATATAGATATAGATATATATATATATATATAAAGCAATTATAAGTTAGTTTAACTTCATGTACTACAGATCTGTTTCGTAGGAACAGCAAGAAAGCTGCTCCCACTCTTCAGGTACAAGGTGAAGTGAGTGTGTATTGGTAATACAAGTTCATTTACAGGAAGATCATGAATGACTGAGATAGCATAAACAGTACACAAAACTTAGAGATTTAAGATTCATTGTTGACAGTCTGGCGGATTAATGTAATCTGTGGGTCCATTCGGGTTGGCGCTATTGTTTGATGTTAAACAGAAGATAAGAGACTTCCAATAAACAGGAAATGCCAATGTTTCGCTCTTACTGGTGACACGCGAAGAATCCCTGAAAGAAGACACCGCCCCGAGAGGACGAAAGGCGCCTCCTATCTTATTAGACTAATAGTAAGGAGGATTTCGTCCCATATTTCAGAAAGGACCTCATCAAGTTGTAATTTCTTACTCTTTCTCATTCTAGCTGGCGGTTTATTATGTGGGGCAAAGCATCCAAAATTTACTGTCATGTGACTTTTCCAGTATCATTGAATATAATAATGTGGAGAGAAGGCCCATCATTAGTAGCCTTTATCCTGCCTATCACTGTCTTTATGAAGGTAGGAGGCGCGTTCGTTTCGCGGTGGTGTCTTCTTTCAGGGACGGCACGTCAGAGGAAGACATTGGCATTTTTTGTTTGGTTGGAAGTTTTTTTTCGCAAGCCATCAAAACGTTCACCAGAAATAACGAACCGAATTACAATACTTAACATCGCCACTCCTACAGGGGAGCGAAACAAATGTTTAAATTTTATGTTCCCGCCCTCTGGCCGTAGACCGCACCTGCATTTGATATCTCTCCGGCTTGAGAAGAAAGGAGAAAAATATTCATTCATTCTGTTCAAATAATTTTGGCAATTTTTCAATAATAAACTTCATTAGGATATCATTAAAATGCATGCGATGTAGTTAATGTTGGCAATAACTTTTGGAGTAGGGAGGTAACAGTGCGTATAAAAAAAACGGGACAAGTTGTTTGAATAGTCTCTGTCAAAATTTGTTTCAAATTGATGTCTTATATTTTGTGTAATAGATGCTCGAGTCTTATCTTTCAATCCATTTAAAACAATAAGTTTCTTTTATGCTTGAGCGAACACGAACGTTTTTCTCGGGGCTTCAAAAAAGGCTTGCGCCAAATGGCAGAAAATGAAATATATGATCATCAGACTTCCTCTTAACCTTCATTATTTTCGATTGTAAAATGATATTTAAAGCATCAATTCGAAAGAAAATGGCCAAAAGATAATGAAAGAAGTTAAGAAGGGCGGTAGCTACGGGGGGGGGAGCTCTTACGAATGCCCCTCCCCCACAGAACTTTGTGTGCGCCCCCACAAAAAAAATTGATGCGGGAAAATGTTACCTGGGATATTGGGAAATTAAATTTGTCACCGCTGCCCATCCGCATATCCCTCCCATACCCTCCTCCCCATATCGCCCCCCCCCCCGAGGCTGTTTTGGCTACTGGCCGCGTGGCTGGGAAAAATGTGGACCTGGATTTGGAGAAAAATAAATTTTCATCGCTACCGGGACCGCACACCTGCCCCCCGCCCTTACCCCGGCGCTGGGTGAAGGAAATAACATAACTATGGCATTTGGTTGCCTCCTACAAAATTTCAAGGGCCCAGTTACCCCCCAGCTGAAAAAATCCTTAAGCTACGCCACCTCGAAGTTCTGTGAATACAAGAAGGTCTGATGATCATATTTTTTTTCTTTTCTGCACATTTATGCGCAAGCCTTTTTTTAACGCGCCAGCAAAATGTTTCATGTTCGGCCTCAAGGCATGAAGCAAAACTTATTTTTCTTAATGGCTTTTGAAAGATAAGACTTCAGAGCATTACATTTCATAACATCAAATATAGACATCATATTTGAAATAAAATTTGATGGACTTTGTTAAAACTTGTCCGCTTTTTTGATACGCTAACTGTATAGTTGATGACTGTCATTTTTTTCTTCTCGTGACTCACTACGACGGTTTCACGCTTTCAAGTGTTTTCTTCAGGTGAATGATGGCCCTATGTGGTTACAACTGCTGCGAAGGATGTGTTTCTTGTCAACGGTCCGTGCGGTCTTGGATTATATGTCTGCATTTAGCAGGATTAATCTTTATCCCTCCGAGATAATCTCTGAATGCGAGACATAATAACAAGACCGCCGGACGCGTGACAAGAACCCATCAGTTGCCGAACATTTGTAACCACCAAGCCATCGCTCACTGAAGAGACGCCGAGGCGGAAACCGTCGTAGTGAGTCAGGAGACGAAAATCTGAGGTGAAGCTATAATCGTTCTGACAATGCACTTGAACACTTTCTGGCTGTTATTTGATATATATCTCGCGTATCTCCGTGTATATATATATATATATTATAATAGTAATATATATATATTATATAAGCAATTATAAATTAAGTTTAACTTCATGTACTAGCAGATCTGTTTCGTAGGAACAGCAAGAAAGCTGCTCCCACTCTTCAGGTACAAGGTGAAGTGAGTTACGTATTGGTATTAGCAAGTTATTTAGC
>JZLH01S0088744.1:4498-16383 GCA_001188425.1 Eucidaris tribuloides | reverse complement strand
TATTTCTTGGTCTATGCGGCAAGGTGTCGTTAGCTCATTTCTGCTATTCAAAGTCTCTAAATCGCGGCGGCAGATAATGAAGTACTTCTCAGTTATACAGAAGGAGTGCATCTTTTGAAGCAGTTGAGTAAGCTTTACATTTCTTTAAGATTTTCCAATGGATTGAGTATGATGTGTTGCTGTCTTTTAACTTCAGACGTGTTCCTGTATTGCTTGTTGTTGAAGCTGCTCTTTGTGTCCATTATGTCTCGTTTTGAATGTGTTTTTGTGTGACAATGTATGTTTCCATTTTGTTGTTGTCCTCTCTGTTACGTAGCTTGGTAGACACGCTCTTGTAAGAACATTTCCCCGCAATTGGCATTTTGTCTATATCTAATTACTAGTAAAAATGTACGGATTGGGAGGCCCGATGGTAATTTTGTTATTTTGCATTTTTTAAACAGACAAATATTTTTTTATTCTGTCTAGAATACTTTAAGAACAAATCAACTGTTTTTTCTGCAAAAAACCGTAAAAAGGATTTTGAATATACCGGCTCCCAACGCGATATTTTGCTTTTTGTGTTGGCATGAAATGTGGGCGGGTTGGGAGCCCGACTAGGCAAATAATGTACGGGTTGGTAAGCCCGTGAGGGCAAAATGTACGGGTTGGTAGGCCGCACCAGCAAAAATGTACGGGTTGGGAGCCGACCAATGCAAAAATGTACGGGTTGGGAGCCCGACAGGCAAAAATGTACGGGTTGGTAGACCGACCATGCCAAAAATGGTATATGTAGGTAGCCGAACGCAACGCAAAAATGTACCTGTTGCGTAGCCGTGTGTGAGTCTGTTTATCTGTCTGTGTATATATGTCTGTATTTCCTTGTGCGTCAGTGGCCTGTGAGTGTGTTGAGCATGGATCAGTGTGTGTCAGTGTCACGTGCCTGTGTATGCATGTGTCTGTCCCTGCGTCCTCTCTGTCTATATGTACATGTGTCTGTGTCTGTGTTATACTCTGTCTGTCGTGTGTTCTGTATATATGGGTTTTCAGTGAGTGGCTTATGTGTCCTGAGTCCTTGTGTGAGGCTGTGTTTGCTGTATATATGTGGCATGCGGGTCTTGTGTTTTGTGTACTTGTGTGTAATGTATGTGTTAGTGTTCTGTTTTCTGTATCTGTGTACGTGTATGTGTGTCTGTCTTTTGTAAACATGTATGTCTCTTGTGTCGTGTCTGTGATATGTGTTTGAGTCTCTGTCTCTTTGGTTCTCTTAT
Organism: Eucidaris tribuloides; assembly: GCA_001188425.1. Classification (NCBI taxonomy): domain Eukaryota; kingdom Metazoa; phylum Echinodermata; class Echinoidea; order Cidaroida; family Cidaridae; genus Eucidaris; species Eucidaris tribuloides. The sequence goes on along the minus strand of JZLH01S0088744.1, from coordinate 15,133 downwards.
ATTTGTATGAGTGCCCATCGTGTAGTGTGTGTGGGTTTGAGGTGTAATATATCATGTTGTGTGTTTCTGTCTGTCATCTGTTGTCACATGTATGTGTGTCATCTTCTGTGTCTGTGTATGTGTGTCGTGTCTATGCTGGCTTTTGTATTGTGTGCTGTGTGTGGTGTGTTTGTGTCTGCATCTGTATTATGTTTCTGTGTGCATCCGGAATGCGATGCATATCGTGTCTATTTGTTGGTGTATTTTTGTCATGTGATTTGTCTGTGTAGGCCTATGCTGTTGAGTCTGTGCGCATCTCATATTTGTGCGTGGTCTATGTGTGTGTGTCTGATTGTCTGTGTGTGCATCTACTATGTGTGTCGTCGTGTCCCGTGTCTCTGTGTTTGCGTTTACGTGGCATGATTTTGTGCGTCTGTGGCTCTGCTCTGGTATACTTTTTGCGTCTTTGTGTTTGTCTATGTGTACGTGTGGTCTTGTTTGTGTGTTTGTGTGTCGTTTGGTGTTATGTAGGTATATTTGTTTGTGTTCTACGTCTGCATATGTCTGAGTATGTCAAATATATTTTTCAATGCAAGATTGAAACTAAATAAATATACTTAGTCTAGAGGGTGGGCAAGTTAAGTGCAAAATATGCACGATAGGGAGCCGAACCAAAGGAAAAATTACGCGGTTGGTAGGCCGACTAGGCAAAAATGTACGGGTTGTGTAGCCCGTGTGTGAGTATGTTTATCTCTCTGTGTATCATATGTCATTATGTCATGTGCTCCGTGCCCTGTGAGTCGTGTTTTGAGCATTGGATCAGTGTGTTTCAGTGTACGTGTCTGTGTAAGCATGTGTGTGTCCTGCGTCTCTCTGTCTATATTGTAGCATGTGTCTTGTGTCTGCGTATATCTGTCTGTCAGTGTTGTTCTTGTTTATATGAGTGTTTTAGGTGTGGCTTTATGTGTCTGAGTCCGTCGTGTGAGGCGCTGCTGTTTGCTCTGTATATGTGGGCTACGTGTCTTGTGGTTTGTGTACTTCGTGTGTAATGTATGTGTTAGTGTGGCCTGTTTTTCTGTATCTGGTGTTAACTGTATCGTTCTGTCTGTTTGTACATGTACTCTCTTTTGTGTCGTGTCTGTGAATCTGTGTGTGAGTCCTGTTTTTTGTTTCTCTTTATATTTGTATGGGTGTCAAGTGTGCTGTGTTTGAGTGTAATATATGTTGTGTTTCTGTCCTGTATCTGTGTCCATGCTATGTGTGTCTATTGTCCTGTGTCCTGTGTATCGTGTGCTCGTGTCTATCGGCTTTGTATTGTGTGTGTGTGTGTGCGTGTGTGTGTGTGTATGCACCTGTATTATGTTTCTGTTGCATGGAAATGGATATATGTGTCTATTTGTGTGTATTTGTCAATGGATTTGTTCTGTAGGCCTATCGTCGTGCTGACGTCTGTGCGATCTCTATATTCTGAGTGGGCTCTATGTGTGTGTGTCTGTTGTCTGTGTGTTCGCTATATCTGTGGTGTGTGTGTGTCGTGTCTGTCTCTGTTTTGCGTTTACGGTGTGCATGATTTTTGTTGAGCGTCTTGTGTTGTCTGATTGGTATATTTTTCGTCTTTGTGTTTTGTCTATGTGTACGTGTGTTTCGGTGTGTGGTGTGTGCTGTCGTGTGGTGTTTGTGTGTATTATGTATGTTGTGTGTCTATTCTGCGCATATCTGAGTATGTCAAAGTCATAATTTTCAAACCAAATTTGAACAAAGATTTTATTAGACGGTGGGCATAGTTAAGTGCGAAATACGCACGGATAGGGAGCCGCGCCAAGCAAAAATCGTAGCGCGCGTTGGTATGCCCGACCCAGGCAGAAATGTACGGGTTGGGAGCCGCGTGTTTGGTGCTGATCTGTCTGTGTATCATATGTCTGTATGTCTATGTGCGTCATGCCTGTGAGCTGTGTTTGACGCATCGGATCAGTGTGTTAGACAGGAAAATCATGAATGACTGAGATAGCATAAACAGTACACAGAAATTAGAGATTTAAGATTCATTGTTGACAGTCTGGCGGATTAGTGTAATCTGCGGGTCCATTCGGGTTGGCGCTATTGTTTGATGTTACACAGAAGATATTTGGTCCTATGCCGGCAAGGTGTTGTTAGCTCATTTCTGCTATTCAAAGTTCCTAAATCCGGGCGGCAGATAATGAAGTACTTCTCAGTTATACAGAGGTTGCATCTTTTTGAAGCAGTTGAGTAAGGTTTACATTTCTTTAAGATTTTCCAATGGATTGAGTATGATGTGTTGCTGTCTTTTAACTTCCAGACGTATTGGCTAAGGGCTGTGGCGTTCCTGTATTGCCTGTTGTTAAAGCTGCTTTTGTGTCCATTATGTCTCGTTTTGAATGTGTTTTCGGTGTGACCAATGTATGTTTCCATTTTGTTGTTGTCCTCTCTTGTTACCGTAGCTTGGTAGACCACGCTCTTTGTGAGACATTTTCCCGCAATTGGGCATTTTGCGGGGTTCCGACAGTTGCATTCACGGTTATTTTCCTTTGTGTCTTCTTGTGTTTTATTTTTGCGTATTATCTGCTTGTTGTGTGCTGAGATCGTTTGTTTCATATTCGGCATGCAACTGTAGCTTATTTTGACTGTGTTGCGATTGATGACTTTGTGGAGTGGGTGGTCCCGTGGAAAACATTTGTCGATGAGCTGGAGAAATCGTTTTGCGATATTGGTTTTCACATTGGCACTGTATGGCGGGTTAAACCAGGTGATAATCAAACTGCATGGAACAAAAAAGGCAGCAACAGTATGTTCGATGTGACCATGGGCAGTTACGACGGGGCAGAAACATGTGAGCTGGTCGGATTGTACATACTGTCTGAACTTAGCAATATCGACGCAATCAATGTAGGACTGTACCGGGATGATGGCCTCGCTGTATGCAATCTACGACCAAGACAGACCGAACAAATCAATTTGCCAAACATTTGACAAATTTGGACTGAAAATCACAATCGATGCCAACAAAAAGGTAATAGATTTCCTGGACATAACCCTAGATCTCGACAAAGGAGTATATAAACCGTTCATGAAACCTAATAACTCGCCGCTCTACATCCACAAGAACAGCAACCACCCCCCATCAATTATAAGGAACATCCCCGAAAGCATCAATAAACGACTGTCCAGCATTTCCTCCAGCGAACATACATTCAAACAAGCAGCACCACCGTACCAGGAGGCATTACAAAAAAGTGGATACGACTACAAGCTAAAATACACACCACAACCACCCACTGAAGGCAGAAAACGGAATAGATCCAGGAAAATCACCTGGTTTAACCCGCCATACAGTGCCAATGTAAAAACCAATATCGGAAAACGATTTCTCCAGCTCATCGACAAATGTTTTCCACGGGACCACCCACTCCACAAAGTCATCAATCGCAACACAGTCAAAATAAGCTACAGTTGCATGCCGAATATGAAACAAACGATCTCAGCACACAACAAGCAGATAATACGCAAAAATAAAACACAAGAAGACACAAAGGAAAATAACCGTGAATGCAACTGTCGGAACCCCGCAAAATGTCCAATTGCGGGAAAATGTCTCACAAAGAGCGTGGTCTACCAAGCTACGGTAACAAGAGAGGACAACAACAAAATGGAAACATACATTGGTCACACCGAAAACACATTCAAAACGAGACATAATGGACACAAAAGCAGCTTTAACAACAAGCAATACAGGAACGCCACAGCCCTTAGCCAATACGTCTGAAGTTAAAAGACAGCAACACATCATACTCAATCCATTGGAAAATCTTAAAGAAATGTAAACCTTACTCAACTGCTTCAAAAAGATGCAACCTCTGTATAACTGAGAAGTACTTCATTATCTGCCGCCCGGATTTAGGAACTTTGAATAGCAGAAATGAGCTAACAATATTCCTGGGTTAAAAAGAGTACATCTGTTCATTAATTAAAGCAATGGATCTCATTTGCAAACATCCGCAGACCAGGAAAAGATAACCCATGCCCTTAGGCTATTGACTGAAAGGCATGTTGTGTAAATTTGGGGTGAGTTAAACTACCTAGGAGATTTGAAAAAATGCGAAAGAAAAAAAAATAGCCGTTTAGTGTAGCGGTCTATGTAGATCAACTCAGAGTCAACAAACGGTCACTATATTCCACCTAAAATCTGAGTTTCTAGGTTCTTATATTTGCTAGAGTTCGCCGAGATGGCATTTTTCTGCTAAAATGCAATTGTATTTACACAGTGTTATTTTCAGCCATGCAAAAGAGATCCACTGCCTTTTAAACTCACAATGTATCAGAATAAGTGTCAAATAGATTTACTGTTTGATTATACGGAAATCACATACAACTAGTTATGTTCAGTATTATTGCTAAATGACGCTACATCTTAATCCTAATCTGTTTCATTTCATTTGCATTGTGTTACTCCCGCGAAATGAGCGAAATTCTGGCAATGATGCAAATCGCTTTTGCTACTATAATACACGTGTGCTATACTGTAAATTGGTGTGCCTTGCTGGCACACAAAAAGCAATATGCAAATATATGTTTTAGTGATGCATCATATACGTTTGCTCAAGTATTCTTTAAGTTATAATGTGTCTCTTTATTTCCCACTTCAAAAGAGAGTGAAATACTTTTTTAAGAGTGGGACATGAAATGTGAGATCATGTGTCGGGTCAACATGAAAACATTGTGCATGTTCACTCAGTGTAACCGCCTCACAGTAATGCCCAGTAACGCCTTAGTCCTCTCAGGATTGAGTTTTATTGCTTTTAACGTCCAAAAACAGCAATATATAACATATTTTATGAAGACTGAATTTTCTTTTGAGTACTCTATTTTTCCTTAAATAATGCGAAAAGTAAGCACCAACGCGATATGATTGACTGGCCACAAAGGTAAACATAATCCTTGGATTGACAATAGTATTTAGTCACATTTCTATTAAGTGTATGACAAAGAATAACTATTTTACCTTTAATTAAATACAAAATACACAGAATAGGTTGAAAATGTAATACCATAAAATAAGTTCGTTTAGATGTACCCAGTTTATTATACACCACTGTAAGTAGAGCTTTTTTGACAGTGATCCAAAATGGATTTATCTGAAATTTAAGATTCTAGGGCCTACTCATTAAGGCTTCAAAATTATAACAAATGTCGGTCATCGTTCGAAGTGTAATTTTCTTTTAAACAAAGCATATTAACACACATATACCTGATTGTTTAATAGTGTTTCTGCGCAGATATAATAAATATGTCTAAATAATAGTTGTATATTTGACTTACGCTTTTGAAAACCAATACATGTCCTTTGAGTCTTCCGTGAGGATGTCTTAGACAATCCACATCCAAAGAGGCGCTAATGTGCGGGCTTTAAGCAGGATATCCCTGCTTTCTATAAAGCAGTTGCATGTAGCGCATGCGTGTGTAACAATCCCGCTTGAAAGCGTTTCGTAACCCTAACACGATTTATTCTAAATCCTCATTCGTGGCATTTTATCATATGTCAGAATTGAGAGAGCCTAAGACCATTTTGATTCCAACTAGTCTGTAGAGGTATATGAGGAATAATCCTGGCATCGTCTTTCGGGACTACGATGAATGGATGTCCAAACGTGAAATAATTTAAGCGTGAAAAGCTGACCTTGAGTTCATCATGTCACTTTCACGAGTGCTATTGTACTGTATACTTGCGTTGTTATAATTGTAATTGTCAGCAGAAAATGTACATGTTTCATTCAAATAAGATTTTGATATTCATTGGTTGTGTTATTGGGAAAATAATATTGTTGTTGTAGAAGTGGTAGTGGCGGTAATAGTATAAGTAGTATAAGTAGTATAGGTAGTAGAAGAAGTTAGTAGTTATAGTAGTAGTAGCTAGTAGTAGTAGTAGTACGTAGCTAGTAGTAGTAGTTAGTAGTAGGGCAGTAGTAGTAGTAGTTTAGAAAAAGTGGTAGTAGTAGTCGGTGTTAGTAAGAGTAGTGGTAAATGGTAGTAGTAGTAGACGTAGTAGTACTGTTGTAGTAGTATAGCAGTAGTAGTCAGTAGTAGTAGTATAGTAGTAAGTAGTAATAGTAGTAGTAGAGTAGGTAGTAGCAGTAGTAGTAGTAGTAGTAGTAGTAGTAGTAGTAGTAGTAGTAGCACAGTGGTAGTGGTGTGGTGGCTAGTAGTTAGTAGTAGTCAGTAGTATAGTGGTAAGTATCAGTAGTTGTTGTTTTTGTTTTGTTGTTATTGTTGTTGTTGTTGTTGTATAAAAGGAAGTAGTACTAACAACTAAAATAGTGTAGTAGTTTAATTAATAATTTAAATAAGCTGATGATACATTATACAGTTATTTATTGTTGCACTACTCACTCAATCAAATCGGGGATGTGTGTGGTCTAGTGGATTGTTCTCTGTCCTTCCGCGGGAAGGCAGGGTCGATTTGCCTGCTGTAAATTTCGTTTGTCACGCAGGTGATTTATCTTAACAGTCCTGCTTTGGGCCTGGACGAAAAGGGGAAATGGTGAAATTGGAGAACACTGTTTGTGACTGAAGAGGCTTCACGTGTCAAAAAGACCTTAGTAGTATCGTAGTAGTAGTATTAGTAGTAGTAGTAGTAGTCATAAGTATCGTAGTAGTAGTAGTAGTAAGTAGCACTTAGCAGTAGTCCAGCGGTTACGAGCCTACGACGGTCGGCCGCGGTCGTAGTAGCCGCACAAACTGAAGCGACGACCACCGAGCTGAAATTATTAGTCCTCCAACTGGCACAGAAAGGCTTTAAAAATGACCGTAAAAAAATGTTTTAAATGTCTTACTAATCGTGTATTGACTTAACACCTGTTGTACATTATAGCCGAAGATCGTAATTTGTTAAATAAATTGCTTCAAATGCTTTTCTCTATGTGGAAACCTAGGAGTTGCTACGCTCGTTTTTGTTCGTATCCGCTTGCATATTCGTTCACTCAGCCGGCAGCAGAGTTTCTTTCTAGCATAACCCTGGTAGTAGTAGTAGTCGCAGTCGTAGTAGTAAATAGTCGTATGTAGTAGAGTAGTCGTAGTCGTAGTCAGTAGTCAGTAGTCGCTAGTCGTAGTAGTGTAGTACACTAGTAGTAGTCGTAGTCGTAGTCGTAGTAGTAGATAGTGGTTAAGTAGTAGAAGTCGTAGGTAGTAGTAGTAGTAGTCGTAAGTAGTAGTCGTATTAGTAGTAGAAATGATTAAGTATTTATATATTATAAACGAGTAACGTTTCTGTTGGCAGAGTTTGAGGATTCCGTACAAAATACGAAATTTAGGTAATATTGTTCTTATCTTTCTTAATTCTCTTTTTATCTAGCACATTTTCATGAGGCTGGGCAACATATTTCTTTATTCTTGCACATGTAATGTATTTTATAATATATATATATATATTGTAAGAAATGAAGACAGGAAATGGAGACGTTTCAGCTCATGTTTCAAGGGTTTTAATATCTCCGCATAAGGCCGTAGGCGCTTCATCAGGATACTGCAAATATAAACAAAACACAAATATAATCATGCATATGAGTACAAAAGTAAAGGTAGACATTCATCGCAAATTAGTAAACAAATCAACTAAAACATGAAGTGGGATAATGGTAGACACTTGAAATTTAAATACAACAGAACTCAAACTGAGATTATAGTAGTGCCTCTAAGTAATTATGCGATCTTCCATACAGTATTCATGATGCGCTAAGTATACACATCGTTGTACAAATGTATCTCTATGATTCGTAGTAAACTGGTATGTACTATGTATCTATACTCTCACTTAGTTGCTTATCTTTCCGACTGTGGAACTAATCGCGTATGCGCATTGATGATGGCGCCGTAAAACACCACAACAACAAATGTCCAAATAAATATTTCGGTAATGCCAAACAAGAGTGCTTGTTCAATCCGTGTTACCGCATATTTGGTATTATGAAAAAGTAAATATATCTGTAATGCTGAGTCAAGACACTGAGCAAAAAGAACACATTACAGCAGAACAGTTGTCTGACTAAAGGAGCTTATTAGCAAATAAATGGGAAAGCCATTTAACAAATTTACACTGGATGCAATCAACATTAGTGTGGGCGTATGGAGCTGCTTATTAGCATACCAACGATCAAAATCAGTAAAACGTATAGTAATAACTTCAAGTATACATAATGAGAGCGCAGAATGACTTGCTAATTTTTGCTGCACTTATTGATAGAAGAAAATATACCCTCCTTCAGTAGTTACATTATCTGATTCCTTATCAGCCCTCAAGCCTACATAAACATGGTAATAATCGCACGTTAGTATTAGAATAATATGATTAGAGAAATACACATATATGTCACATCGTGAGTAGATATAACCTCGATATTGGATCCCTCACACTGCGGATTTCCATGAAACTGAATAGTAGACAGCCTTGCAAAGAAGAAGCTCTAAAGATCAACAGAAATTCAGCATACGCTACGAGCAAGAAAGAAGGCCATAACACTTTAAACGCATCACGACAGAAAATGGCAAACTGAATGGAAGCGTCCATAGAGGAATACAGCTTATTCCAATTACAACCAAAGGTAAAGATATAATGAAAATGCCATGTTAACAGACAAGAGAAAGAATCATCCACTTGGCTAAGTTAAGGTAATGTGTGACTTTTAAACTATTCATAACATAAAATAAACAAACACAATACTGGTTTATGTGACGTATGTTAAGATCTTGAGACAATTGATGGCATGTGCTACTTAAAATGTAAAAGTATACCAAAGAAAGAAACAATTTACTGACGGTTAAGAAAACAAAAACATTACTGTTAAAAGAATTACTTAGGCATGGCGATCACTTTATCATTATTAAATTTATCAGATATTGGCTGTTATATATCTTTATTATATGAAGCTTGTGTTTTAAATGTGGATATTACAAAAGAACCAGAATAATACTATCTGCATAGTTCACTTACTGCGGAGAAAAGCAACGATATTAACCCACACTAATGTGCTAACTTGGAATGGTTAAGGCTAATCGACACGCCTACGCATTACTGGAAGTTACAAATGAGATCATGATGTGGACTCATGACTCCTAAGCTCAAAGCAAGCGACAGAGTCAAATCACCATGGCGTATTATTATTAATGTACTTGTATAATGACGCGACTCGAGAACGATTTACCTGGCACTACATGGTATAGCTCGACTCAAGAACACTATAAGAAGTCTGTTTGGGCCATAACTTCATGAAATTGATTTGTATTATGGGCGACTCGAGAACGATTTACAGCTTGACTCAAAGAAGGCTATGCAAGAGTCTGTCATAAACTGAACAGACGCTACAGCGTCATCTACTGCCTGTGGCAAATAATCCAACTGGATTGAGGCAGCACCGCAACCATCACAACAACACACAACAACAACAGTTTGTTACTGCTGATGATTCGCTTTATAAAAGCATGATAACGGCAGTAGCCACATTGAATAAAACGGCATTCCTTACTTCAAATACATTGAGCTCTATCTTTAGCTATTGAGGCACTATACAGGATTCCGGATTCTTTACGGATATATATAGATATAGATATATATATATATAGTATAAAGCAATTATATGTTAGTTTTAACCTTCATGTCCTAGAAAAAAAAAAAAAAAAAAAAAAAAGATTCTGTCTTTCGTAAGGAACATCCAAGTCAGAAGCTGCCTCCCACTCGCTTCAGGTCAAGGTGAAGTGAGTGTGTATTGCTATACAAGTTCATTTAGCAGGAAGATATGATGACTGAGATAGCATAACAGTACATACAAAACCTTAGAGATTTAAGATTCATTGTTCGACAGTCTGGCGATTAATCGTAATCTGTGGGTCATTTCGGGTGGCGCTTATGTTTGATGTTAACAGAAGTATTTCTTGGTCTATGCGGCAAGGTGTGCGTTAGCTCATTTCTGCTATTCAAAGTCTCTAAATCGCGGCGGCGCAGATACATGAAGTACTTCTCACGTTATACATAAGGGGGGGGGGCGAGGGGTGCATGCTTTTGAACGCAAGTTGAGTAAGCTTTACATTTCTTTAAGATTTCCAATGGATTTGAGTATGATGTTGTTGCTGTCTTTTAACTGGTCAGACGTGTTCCTGGTATTGCTTGTTGTCTGAAGCTGCCTTTGTGTCCATTATGTCTCGTTTTGAATGTGTTTTGTGTGACAATGTATGTTTCCATTTGTGTTGTTGTCCCTCCCATCTGTTACGTAGCTTGGTAGACACCGCTCTTGTAAGACATTTCCTCCGCAATTGGCATTTTGCTCATATCTAGATTACTATAAAAATGTAGGATTGGAGCCCGATGGTAATTTGTTTCTTTATCTTCTTTTAAAAGACAATACATTTTTTATTCTGTCTAGAATACTTTAAGACAAATCATACTGTTTTGTTCTGCAAAAAACCAGTAACAAACGATTTTGAATATACCGGGCTCCCAAACGCGATATATTGCTTTTTGTGTTGCATGATAATGTATCGGGTTGGGAGCGCCGACTAGGCAAAATGTACGGGTTGGTAAGGCCCGCTGAGGGCAAATGTACGGGTTGGTAGGGCCGCGACCAGCAAACAATGTACGGGTTGGAGCCCGCACCA
>JZLH01S0088724.1:1668-18473 GCA_001188425.1 Eucidaris tribuloides | reverse complement strand
TGAATGTAATGTCCGTAACGCTGGAACTGCCCATATGATATTCTATAACTCAACAAAGCTTAGCAGGGTTCAGTTTTCAAAGAACACTTGATCTTTGTTTCTACCATATAAATTTATTACCTTCTCCCCAAGTACCTTACACCAACCCCACACAAAGACAAGTCTTTACTTGTCAAACTTTGCACAAAGCAAAATAAAAGACAATGATTAGGAGATTAAAAAAAGTTGGCAATCAGTTGATAACAACAAAAACGAAACAATAACATTTTAATAGGTGATAAAAGAAAGCAGAAATTACTGCCCTACTTAGGCAAAAGGAAGCAAGTACAAGTAACTCAAATCTGAGTTACCAATTTTTTTAACATATCCTATGTACACTGTATACCTTCAGGCAAAATTTGGAGAAAAAACACTCATTCTAGTGAAAAATAATTAACTCAAAATGCTGTGAAATTGCATTGATGTCAATGTGAATGGCATACATAAATGCCCCATTTATACAAAACAAGAAGATTATAAAAGAACTTAAAATTTGAAGTTTAATCAGTATTATTAAATTGGAGGGTGAGATTACCAGTCATGTTTCCCCGTCTTACTTTGGTATAGTGAAAATATTGGATATAAAATCTTGTTTACTACAGGGTTCAATGACCCCCTTTTTATATAACTTTTGTATTTCTTCCGAAATACACTTCTCTTCAACATATAACTTTTGTATTTCATCTGAAATACACTTCTCTTTAACACATATCTTTTGTAATTCATCTGAAATACACTTCTCTTCAATACCTTTGCGTTTGAACTGATAAGGTGGTCTATCACGTTCAGGGGGGTTTTCATTATCAAATTAAATTTTGGGTCCATTGACAGTTCCTACCATTACTGGGTCTGAGGTAATTTTGAACCTATTTGAGAAAAATTGACCAGGCATCCACACTAGTGGGCTACTGGGGTTTATTACTTCATTTGTTTCAATCTCTCACAAAATGAGACTTTTGTCACTTGTTTCCTTTCGTCAAAGTAGGGCAGATATCACTGATGACAATCTTACCTCCTGGGTTGTTGACATAGGACTGTTGGGGACGCTGGACTGGGAGCCGTTGAGCCGCCTGTTGTTGGGGGAGTGGGAGGAGACGACGCCCATCAGGTGGGGGGAGGCCTTGTTGTGGTTGTTGGACAGGTACTGCTCCACCTGCCGCCGCTGGTTCTGCTGCAAATGGAAGCGGGTCGGGTTCTCCAACTTGGTGTTCACCTGGAGCCGGAAAAACAAAAGAGAAGTAGAGGTCAAATCATAACCCATACATCAGTGTTGTATCCAAGACCGGCCGTGAGGCCACTTTCTGGTGGCCTCAGTCTCGGTCCACCTCGGTTCTCCAAATTTGTATTCACCAGGAGCCGGAAACACAATAGAAAAGAAGACGTCAAATCATAACCCATACATCAGTGTTGTGTCCAAAACAAGCCACGAGGCCAAATTCTCATGGCCTTGGTCTCAGTCCAACTCGGTTCTTTGACGTGGTGCTCACCTGGAGCTGGAAAAACGAGAGAAAAAGAAGGGGTAACGTAAGGCTGTTAAACTAGAGAAGATGTTTGAAAATAACATAGTTTTGGCCCTTGGAGCCCTGCCCCTTTGCCTCAGCAGAGGGGGGCCAGTGAAACATCTGGGGATCCCTGAATCCCCCCTCCATAAGGATCATTCTTGTTAAGCTTGGTCTGAATCCAATCAAGTGATTTAAAGAAGAAGATGAAAGTGTGAAAAGTTTCTGCATGATGAATGATACACGATGGATGACGGATGAAAAGCGATCGCAATATTTCACTTGAGCCTTCGTCTCTGGTGAGAAAATGGGATTCATCATGATTCGCAATAGCACATACACATATCCAATGTGATTTGAAAGACTCGGAGAACGTATTAGATTGGGTCCTTAGTTGGAAGCTGGTCCTAAATTCACAAGAAAAGGAGAGGATTTCGTTTACTTAGGACACAGAGGAAAAGAACAAACAGAAGGAATGAAAAACAAACAAAAAACACAACAACAAGAAAAATGAGAATAGCGTTGTATCGTACAGCCCTTTGGTGGGATATTTGTGCACAAGAAAGCCAACAACTAGTCCAGTTTCTGTTGCAATGAGTGAAAGTCACACCTGGTACTGGCAAAGAAACAAAATGTTTTTTCTATTCACAAGGTTACCTACAGGCAAAATGGTGATCTATAAACTAACAAACATGTTTGTAAACAATTTGTCTTCTCACCCAGTTATGCCAATGCAAACACCAGTTTACTCACAAACAAACTGCAAGCATTATATTTGTGCTACTGTAATTCCTTTAAATGTTAGCAGGCCCATTACAGTATCAAATAATGGTATTGTGAACAATTTACGTGAAATAGTCCCACGTGAAGTCACCAATTAAAACGATCCCAATGTGACCATATGACACTAAAACCATTGTAAAATCATGGAATGATTAGGCAGAGAAGTTCAGAAAAATGAAACTTTTGACGATCTTTGCATGTCAGGTCTGTGACTTCCTGTTTTCTGCCTAATTTTTGTATGGAAGCCAACATAACCAGGAAAGAGTCAAGGACACAATGTTGACAAATTTCTTTATAAAAATTCATATTTCAAGATAAAGCTCATACATGTACTTTTCTCAACTTTGCTAAATCACAAGAATTTACTTGATTTTCTTTCATCTTCCTTGCAGGAAAGGCTCAACCCTGGGTAAATCCCACGGTTGTCTTTTCTTCAAACCAACGACTCAATAAAAGTACAAGTGTTTGCCGCTGATAGGGCTAAGAAATTCCTAGGAAACTTCAATAATCTGGGACCAGCCAAGTTTTGCTGCCAGTGAAATTAAATGTCAGGCACATGCAGCACTTTGAAACTAATCGATGGCAAGATTGTTTGTCAGTATTAAGCAAAATATTAATGTTGGTGAAGGTGTTGGGTTGAATTATCATTTTGAGGCAATCTGGATATAGATATGTTTCTGAAGCGAAATTGAGGAAAGATAGTGTATACACCAAGGCCAGCGAAGAGGTGATAGTTTGTCCCATCACCTGAAAGCAAAACGTGATTTGCTTTATATACCACACCTGAAACCAATTAATTGTGGACTATCAAAAAAGAAGAGGATATTTACTTCTCTATGAGAAAGAAATTTCATGTTTACTTCTCTATGGCTACGTACAACCACGTAAAGTAAATTTGTACAGCACTGCCAGCTGAGCGACTAACAGGCAACTAATAGTACAAATTTATACAATGCAACCCACTTTCATTTTGCACATACTCAAATATAGGGAGAATGCATTCAGACTCCATGGCCTGAAGAGCTCAGAGAAACACAAAAGTACTATCACCACTGAGTGCAATGAACTTTTCCTCTCGGGAGATTGATGAGCAAAACTACACTTTAGTACGTGAATAACTCTTGACTAATCCTTCAGCAAAATTCTTAGTATGTGAAATATAAAATCACATAACAGAGAAATCTAGGAAACAAAATGAATATGTTACAACAGAGTGATGTGACATAATTCCACTTGGATGCATGCCAATATGACATTAAACTGTATCAAAAAACTCACAAAGCACATGTCCGCTGGAGAACGTACTCTACTTGCGTAATTCGGATGAAACGATAGAGGTGAGTGGGCCACTCGTAAGACTCTTGTCATACTGTAGTTATCCATCCTACAAGAAAATATTAAAGTACTGGAGAGATGCGATGACTTGCTGGAATTTCACGTGGATGAGAACTGACTGTATCGACAACTATGTCGCTGCGTTTGCAATGCACAACATACAAAATCTGTTTCAAGTGAAACCACAAGAGGTAATACTGAATTCAATTTCGGGCGCAATTCATACCAAGTCATCCACGCAAATGGCCGACCTACAACCACCAGCACGACTCATCATCAGACCTTTCATTTGCATAAACTTCCGTTCATCTAAGAAAGCGACAAGAGATCGTCATCGTCTGAAGGTGGAGTATTTTATGCCAATCACAGGTGTGTGCATTTATTTTAAGTCTCTTTACAAATAGGGGAGGGGGCAAAAACTTGTCGAATGGTGTAAGGATCATAATGAAGAACCTTTAGAACCCGACTTAAAATAAAGCAAGCTCTAATCCCGAATCACGAACAGGTAAGAACCTCCAAATAAGGTGACGTCTTAATGATGCACGACGAACGTGCATCATCGTTTGCGTATTTACGAACTTCGTCGTCACCATTAAACAGCAATGTCCTGAGGGCTTGGCGCGACTTGTCCGGGTGAATCACTGGGGATTTTCCACACCCACAATTGTCACCTCTGGTGGCAGCAGACAATGGCGTAATCCCGTTTTTCCTGCTTCGTCGTTGATCGCATCGAACAGCGGCGATCTCCCACCGTCTGGAAGCAACGAGCCGCGGCCCGCGTCCTCGTGGTCACCGAGGAGACGCGTTTGCGTGACCGCTGGATGAACTCCCGGCAGCACATTACAACTTGTTTTTTCCTGTCGAATGCTCGCAGTAATTCGGCAATGACCTGTCCATGACGAGGTCTCAGTCATCGTGTCATTGTTTAATTTTAAACGGCCCGGGACGTGTCTCAGGTCCGAGAAGGGGCGTGGGACAAGGTAATAATACTGAGAGGTCAATGTGACCAGGAAGTACAGCAAGTGAACACAAAGGAGCCGACGTCCGAGTTACAAATGCAAATGCTCTACAATCAACGATACAGCAAAAACGAATAAATCATCCCAAATAAATATCTCAAATAATAATTTGGGACAGGGATTGAATTACAAATGTAGCTTTAGACAATACCTTTAAACAATGAGATGTACTTTGTACATATACATGCATGTTTATATTTATTTCATGCTTTAAACTGATCTAAAATCATGAATTAGTGTTTTAGGGGTCGCGCTTGAATTTTTTTAACTAGCCAGGCCGACTATTTAGGTTAAAATTTGGGTAATACGCCAGAATTCTGACTAGCCTTCCCCTATAACAATGTTCCCTATTTAATGTTTCATGCGACATTTAATATTTTGGCTAGCTTGAGATTTGGCTAGTTCACCATGATTTTTGTTGGTCATTGGCTAGCAGGCTAGTGTTAATGTAGAACACTGATTTCACCTTTGACGCATGTCTCTTATCCTCATAGGCTTTTTGAACTTTATCCATCAATGAAGTTATTGTACTCATCTCACCTCAACTTTTCAAAACCTTATCAAAGAAGAACTAGATGATTATTTTCGTATGACATCAGAAAAAGTTTTGGAACTCAAAACCCTTGAATTTTTTCCACAGTTTCTAATAATTGCTGTAAAATCAGATGAATAACAATTTTGAGAGGAACAAAATGCTATTAGTAACTTGTGGAGAACACTATCAGATTTTAGTTATCAATCAACTAGATAACTTTACTGCTTTTTGAAATGAAGTACTTACAGTAAATACTGAAAATCAAACAAAGACAGAAAAATGTAGAAAACAAAGAAATACTGACAGTATCTTCGCCCAGAAGGTTTTGTCAATATACAAACCTTGAGAAGAATCTCAATGACACGGGTCAATATCAACAAAGTTATTGACCCTGAAAATATTTGACCACAGACAAACCAATTATCTCATGATGACTCAGAATTAAGCCAATAACTACCTTAATTACTTCCACGATAAGGAGGTACAGTCTAATGTAGCCCTATCTGTGCTATTATTATAATATTGTCTTACTACACATTAAATATGTTTTGACTTTGGTTGTTCTACTATAATGCATGGTTATAATCTTATGACTATTTCCACACCATAATATGTATGTGAAAACTTATGTATAAATAACAAACTAAAGGGAGATCATTTCAGGGGCAGCATACTTATTAAGTTACAAATGCATAAAGCCAACATTCATTTAAGGATGTGTGGAATTAAACTATCTATTCAGTTGATCTTAATCGATATACAATTACATTAGGCAGATTTAATTACTCGCATCCAAAACTGTGCCCCCTTTCTCTCTCTCTCTCTCTTTTAAAATGAAATTAAGATTAGGGGATCCCCTGGTGAGAACGGCAAAATAAAAACCAGAACCCCGCAATATGGTTCTGTCACGTAGCCGTAATACATCTTAATGTAACTGCGAGACATCTAATTTAACATGATTGGTTAACTTTGCGTGGAATCCCCATTTAAAACACTGTCAAGCTCAGATATTTGACCTTCATGATAATGTTTGAATAGACAGATAAACATGGTAAAACACAAAAACTTCAGAAAGTTTGCTTTCGCAAGCAAAAATAAGTAATGCACCAATTATAGGTATCAGCACATGAATGTCCTAAGGACAAAGATTCCACAACACAGCAGTCAATGGGGTGGGGTCGGGGGGGGGGGGTACTGGAATGGTCACTACTTGATTTTCACTATCTAAAGGCATTTGAATGATTTGATCTGTAATTTTTTTCAGGGTTCCATATTTAGACCTCATTTGAGACAAGAGTATCACAAAGGATCATACAGCTGAGACTTTTAAAACTACAAACACTGTTAAATATTGCATTTAACATATCCACGGGACATCTCATTTATGAATAATTATCAATTTTCTAAAGCGGCACGTTCGTATAAAATGAATGCACCTTCGCGCAGGAACAGAAAGATATTAGGACATGATTTCATCTATTTTGAATTTGGGTTCACTAGCTAATGACAACATTCAAGCTGTTCAAGCCTGTCACCTTCGTAAGAGTGCTTTGTATGCCCAGATACTATAAACCGTGAAAGTTTCATATCCCCTTGCGTGGCCTTTGTAATCTCCGGCTTATGGGGTCAGAGGTAGATTAACATCCTCGGTAACTCTCTCTACTTAATAAAAAAAAAGCGAGATGAAACTCGGAACGAGGCTCGCATCAGCTGCCACAGTGCCAGAGCAAGGTGAAACAAGATAGCGGGGGACGTTGGAAATCGTTTACGTTCGAAAATACACACTTCACCTCGGACTCCATTAGTCACATGTTTGGATGAACTCCAATAAAACAAAATATTACGTGATGCAAGGGGACGAAGGATCTAGGACACGTGGTTGAATTTAGCTTTCATTTTGATATGAGATGGTCCAACCATTGCGCTTCCTGAAAAACATGAAAACACCACACTGTCTGACTTTTACTCTCAAACGTTCACTTTCAGTTTTTGGTTCCAAACAAATGTGAGTGAAAACAGGTACATCTGGTATGTGTGTGTGTGTGTCTATGAGTCTGTGTGGCCTTTACATCAAAGGACAATAATTTCCATATTGACCGGTTAAAAAGGACAACCGAAATCATATGACAGGAACACAGGCACATCCTCGCATGTTTTTACATTATGCAGAGTTGACCTCACCCTGAAGACATCATAGGTTTCAAGCAATATCCTTGGAAATAAAGTGAAACTACTAAATTACCTTTTGTCACGTTTGATCTTTAATACCTAAAAATCTACACATTAGATTATACTAAAATTCAATATGGGTTACAGCTGAATACTGTACAATTTTGCTGGCGGAGGTTTGAATATGATAGCATATATCTATTTCATGAAATTCACAGTTAATTTTTACAAAAGATTTCAGATTTTGCACAATGTCCGATCCCCTGTACAAAATTAAAACTGTTATCGCCACACAATTGTCATGAGCATGAATACCACACGTTGGAAGCTGTGGTAAGACAGCTCAGATGAATATTTTATTAATTATTCCAGAGACTAACAGTGAAAGAGTAAGTCGTCATGAATAATGAATACAGCATTCGTCAACTCTGGACCTGTACAAGAAGCTTGCTTCCAACAAACTCACACATACATGTATTTGTGCAATTTCATGGTAAAGGGAAATTTTTGGAAATTAAGACTAACAAGTACCATAAGAATATTACAAATTGTTGAACCTCCTCTCAAGGAGATAACTCCAGCAAAATCATACTGAACTATACTGCACATTTTAAAAATCTACCTGTATAAATTTCCTGCACATGTTCGTAACAAGGATGGCAAAAACTTGTGACAAAATGTTACGTCCTTTTACAAAGATGTTATGGGAAAATGGTACAAGTAGATTATTGTGCGGCCTATGCTGTAAAGTAAGTTTTAATTTTTTTTACTTAAATAGTACACATAAAAAGTTGAGGGAACAAAAATTGTAACTTTGATGATGATTTTGGATTTTACAGCCCATGTCACATTTGTCTACCCTTTATTGTTTATAGTTTCAAAGTTTGTGAGGAGAGAGAGAGGGAGAAAATTCACGGACATAAATACAACCAACCATAGTAAGTCAGCTAGATCCTAAAATAGATATGACAATGACAGTATTAGCTTGTGTCTGTGCCACAAAACCTATTTTTGGTTGCATCACTCACCCATTTGGGTTTCAGTTCTTCTAACTAGACAGTAGTAAATGTAGTACGGGTCTTTGATTAATGGGCTTAATTTGGCCACATCTGGATTGAATTTTACCCCTAGTGACCGTAGCAAACAAACATTAGCTTCGCATGGGACTCCCAACAACCACAACCACATGGAATGAAAATATATATTACCTTGATGACTTACAATTATGATGATGAATAATGATGATGTACACTTAGCTGAAACAGGAAATTCTAATCACATTTTGTTTTGTTTTTCAATTTATCAAGAAGCAGACATGTTTGAATAGGAGCTCAGTGTATGCCATGGATACCACATAATATTTACTTACAATCATATAAATTTTGAGCAAATAAAGAAAAGAATTTGCAAACTTATTACCATTATGAATGGAAATAAATGTGAGTTCTGATCCATGGTTGATTTCTGACTGCATTAATATTCTAATAAACATTCAACTTCTGAATGCAATGCGCTTTTTAAAAAAATGACAGCAACATATCTAAACTCTCTGCACATGCCATAAATACATTTAACAAGAATTTATATACTTTCTAAATATATTCATAGCATCTGACAATAGTTGATTACTGTCATTAATAATTTACCTCATAAAATGTGCAAAGCACAAAACACCTTACATCCCACGCTTGTTCCAGAAAAGCAACATACGTCTTCGCATCTCAACTTCTCGTTGGCCATAGAAACAAAATTTCCTGTATACTGGCAAACAGCTTAATCCCTGTCCTGTCCCTTAAGAATTAATGAGCTAAACGATGACCAGGTTCCCCAAATATTCAAGTACCGAGGGCTTTTAGCTGACGAAAGCAGATCGGCAAGATACCGCGATGCAAGACTTGTCAAGCTCAACTCCCAATCCTACATAAATGTGCAAAAATACCCCTTCACCCAACCCAAAATAGAATCGTAGTTATTCGCACAAACGGATTTCAATTCCACAAACTGACAACCAGATGTGAGTGCACTAGATAATAATCTGTCTTTTTATAAACTCTTCTTAATTCATTTCCATGATTTTATTTGCATAATTTCTCAAATTAATTAGTAATTTAACTAATGGTGTTTATTTATGATTCATTTCTGTTCAGTTTGTTTGTATAAGAGAAAGTACATTTCTTCTTTGAGGTCCTACAGGCTTGCAATTTCTGATTCATACATCACTATAATTATTATTTGTTTATTAGCTTTCCCAATTACATCCTTTTCCACATTTTATGTTTCAAAAGTCCACACATGAATAAATTGTATATAAATAAAATAAATAAACTGCCCTTATTAATACATATACTATCTTTTGTATACAACTTGTTCCATTTTATTCCATAAGAGCATAAAACCATCAGTCTCCAGCCATCAACACGCTGCACATGTTTCCAGCAGAATTACTCTTCTCTGTACCCAGATTTGGCCATTTCCTCAGTGAAAAAACAACAAAACTAACCCCAACCACAACCACAAATGACTTTCAAATGCAAGACTACCATTGATCGGGCATAATATCCTGATATTTTGTAAGCCCCTGCAAATTTCTCATACAGTAATAACTTGGAGACCTCATATGTATCTCATATTCAACGTGAATGCAAACGGACACAAACAAATGGAACGGAGAAGCCAAGAAGGTACGGCAAGATATCGCGGTCAGGCTGGTTTTCCTATTTTTCAATGTTGGTTGCTAATTTGAGCTTCGTCACTGCGTTGGAAAATAGTAACCCCGAAGAATAGAAACTCGATAAGGGGGGGGGACAGGATGATACTATTAAGGGGCCAGTAACCATTACAGCATTAGGTCTGCCATATGCACACACCTTTGGTCGTGCAGAAACGGGTTAAGCGTCCAACCCACTAAAAGACAATTTCCCCCTCCTCTCACCGCAATTACGTACACCAAGAAATTGCTGTTCCTTTAAATTTACGCATCCACCCCACATGTTCGGTATTACTGATTAATTTGTTTTGACCGTTCTTCCCACTACTGCTGAATAACTGCTGCTGTATGGACACATTTTCTGCAAGTGTTCCAATAGTCTGTGTTCTTTCGCACAATTTTCATTATCTCCTTTTCATAAACATGCAAATTTTGCAGAAAACATTTATTTTAGTTTACACATTGTCATCTAGGGGGTTGTGGACAAAATAGCACCCCAACATACATCTATTTTTACCCAGCAACAGCTGGGATGCTGAGGTCTGTTTTGAAAGATTAGCAAGCCAGTGTGTGAGGCACACATGTTGTTCATGTCAGGGTCTGTGACCAGAATTGAAGGGAAGGGGAAAGGGGGAAAAAAATTGAAGGTGGACCATGCAAGGCATAATCCCCAGAAATGGATGAGAGGAGGATGATGATAATAACGACCAGGCTGTTGGGTGCTCAACAGTTAGGATAATCTGCATAATGCTGCAAAAATTCAGGCACCTGCTTCACTTGCAATACCTTTTTTTAAAGCACACAACACAGAAATCCCCTAAATATGCTTCTAAAACTAAAATAAGCTAAAACATCTATAAGATCAAGGAAATTATGAACTTTCTTAATTTTCTAGTTCAGATTAACTAGCTCAGTTTTTTTTACTCCTCCTGTCATTACTTGGTCAAGATGCCTGTGAGGCTACTGTATTGCCTATCATGCAAAAGAAATAGTCAGGAAGTTCAACATGGATTTGTCATATGTGTAGTATGTAATCTTTTGCGGAAAATAGCCGACGATGACAACAAACCATCATGTGGCAATGTAAGGGTTAAAATGTATATCATGTATGTACATACATTTGGGTGTTTGTATGACATACGAATCATTGAGACATTGGCGGTGTCAGAGATAATTGCTACCGACACCAGGTGTCTTCTTCTGGCGACGCCCGAAATAGACGGTCAGGAAATAGGTATTAAAACAGATTTTATTGCTTGTTTTTCTCAAGTCTATCTTTGCTGTAAAGACAGTGGCTGTGGTGGGACGGCCGGGAGCACAGAAGAACAAACAAGTGGGGAAACGGAAAACATTGTTCCCGCTGATGATTTATGATCAAACACGTCTGTTACCTCACATGATAAACATGACTAAAATACTGGTAGGTAGACGGTTAGACTCTCCACGCCAGCCACGATGGGTGGATGGGGCACAGAGCGCCCTGATTCTAAAAACGGTCGCTTGTTTGTTTTCCCCGACATTCGCGGCTATTTCGGGATCTCGCCCCCCAAAATAACTAATGGCTTCCTCATTGGTTTAGTCCCACAAGGCGTTTGAACGCAGATACAGCGGCAATCGGCAAGAGCTACAGGGTTAATGATATGAACAACGTCCCACCACGGAATATTAATTCATCTTGGGAGATGTGCTGAGAAAAGTTGATTTCATAGCAGCTGGCTGGCATTAAGCTACGACAGTGAGTTTGAACATAATCCGTCCCATTCTCCCTCTCCCTCACTGCTCTTCACCCCCCTCCTTCCTCTTGCCCCCCTCCCCAATTTCCAGCGGCAATGTGGCAACTGACAAGGAACTCCTCCGGATATTGGAGGAGGGGTCAAAAGTTCAGCCATGACATTGCAGCCTGCATGGTCTCGTTCAAGATTAGGGTTGAGGATATTACTGCTACCTACTGGCAGCTTCCCTGCTATCCCATCCCTTAGATTTAGGAGATTCACAGGCCATTCTCAGTGGGAAAAATCTGGATATTAAGAATTTGCTGTTTGTTTTCCTGTTCACACTGCGACCTAAACTCATGAATATTTCCTCATTTGAAAAACTGTCAATTTTTGGCTCCATAATGCGCATGTCCAATGGGCTGGATTAGCTATTCCCAGCTTACAGTTCTGTTAAATTATGCAGTGCAAATTCAGATGTGCTGAGGCAGTGCGATAATGCAGGAAACTTTTGTGCACCCAGGTTTAATCTGGAAGTGGCTGAAGTCACATGACAAAAATCATGATTTTATTACAGTGATTCATTTTCAATGCCCAACTCACTGAGAAACTTTGCACAAAGTAAGAAAAATTTGCACTCCAGTGTGCAGGTTTTCTTGCGATGTTTCAGGTAAGGTATTGAATAGTTGCTCAGCAACTTTCACCATAAAACTGTGATACTTCTCTGGTAGTGTGAATGGCCCTTTATAGAAAATTATGTGGCTGGTATCTGAGGAATTTATCTCCCATTTTTTTTTTCTGATTTGAAAGTTACATGGTGCCATTTCAAAAACTCTCATATAAGGTTAAGTTTTCAAGCAATTCAAAGTTTGAAATAAATATTTATATTAGTTGCGTGTTTATTCTGTTGACAAAGTCAGCATCTTTATACCCATTCTTAGAGTTTATGCTCTTGGCAACAAAAAGGTGCAAATTTATCAAATTTCGTGAAGTCAAATAACTAGAGACAGCAGATGCTTATTGAAGACATGCTTTAATTCCTCAATAAATATTCATGAGTTGAAATGGACAATGAAAATTGGCAATAGATCTAAGATGGCATTGTGTCAGGGATTTGCAAGTCCATAACTTTCCTTCATTATCAATACAAAACGGTAGTTTAGTACTTACGAATGGTGTGTTGAAAGTTTGAGATCCATACGTCATGAATTTGTTGTTTTATGACAAAAACTAATAACGACATGTTACCAGAACATTGTTCTTTCCGCAAGTTTAAATTTTGCTCAAATTGCGAATCACGGTTATGTGTACCGTCGCAAGACCAGCAGAGCACACTGACTGGTTAAACGGCTAAACTACGCGCGACCTTCGGCTAACGGCTGATCGGACAGATTTGGAACGGCCCGTGCACGTTGACGTCACTGCAAATTTTGAAGTTTGCCTGTCCAGATTTTCACCAAAACTACGTATTCTACCGGACAAAGGGTTCTATGACAGGTGTTTATTTGTACTAATCTTCACATTGTGAACAATTTGAGCTGATTTCATTCATTTTACCGTTTTCTGACGTGCAAATCCCTTACTCTGTCTTTAACAAACCAATCATTGCATATTCATATCTTTTCTGAGACCGAGTTGTTTCTTCAAACACCAGCACTGTATCCGAGGCCAGTTTCTGGTGGTCTTGGTCTCGGTCCAAGTCACCCGTACAAACTCTATGGATAGGTTGTGTTTTGAGATGGCCTCGGTCTAAGAACCTGTGGTCTTGGATACAACACTGTCAAATACTCATACCCAAAGATGTCATTCTTAAATCAAGGAAAAACTTATGCTCCTCTCTACCACAATACCTTTTTATGATGTTGTGGAAAGGTTTTTTTTTCTTCGATAACCAGGTATCCCAGACAGATAGCCTTCAAATGAAAAGTGACAGCGATGTGAGGAAAAACTCCAGAGAGTCATCACGCAGTGACTCAACGAACAAGACGACAAGAATCAAGAGAGCCCCTCCATATCACAAGTTCATGGCCGCACAAAAACCTTGGTTATGGCAGGTTCAGAGGGGTGGGGGCATGGGGAGGGGGCTGATTGTCACAATGATGGTTATGATGATGATACCGGTTTTTCTTTTAGGGAGGGGACACTTCCATCAACACCTCATAATAACTCATGGCAGCCCGATTTAGTAACCTGTGGTTGGGAGAACCACAGGGGGACAAGGTAAGGCACAAGGTCAAATGACTTAAAATACGGCCGTCCGAAGGGGAACAAACAATTTTCTAACTTGCAGGAACTGATGCTATCATTTTAATGGTATTAGTTCTATGGTATATATGCTCATCACATAGTAGGCTAGAGTGCACTCCTTACTACTTCAAAGAGTGTGTTTTTTGTCTTTTTCCTTAGGATATTGTGCATTGACTCTGAATTAATAAAACATTCATGATCTTGTAACCTAGTATACCAATAACCTAGAATAAGAAAATGAATCTATAAACTGGCCACAGTGTCTGATTTAAACTTCTCTTTGAAAACATGCTTACCACATATGTAAGTAAGTTAACATCAGTTGGTCTTTTGGGGATAATGTCCAGAAATACTGGTTTCGGGAGAGCATTATTTACAAAACATGAGAACATTATTCATATCACATGAACATGGCAAGATTGGAAGTAGTCCTCAAGTTTAGGACACAACGCTTCCAGAATCAGGTACGATGTTTCAAATTTCTGCTGTAAAAATTTCATACTCGTATATTTCCTCTTTGATGTACAATTATTATCAGAGAATCCTGTGATCGTGAAATGTGTTGTGTACCTTTCTGTGGGATCAATTTCTATCAGGGCTGAAGATTAATTAAATACTGGTAATTAAAGCTTGTTTTTCCTGCAAAGTAAACAAACTAGAGACAAATCTGTTTAATCTGAATATAGGACCTGATTTACACCAAGATTTTAGGCCGGCCTCGGGCCGGCCCAAGGCCGGCCTAAAGCTTGGTGTAAATGCAAAGGAGGCCCAAGGCCCTCCCCGATTTGGGACCACCTCTGGAGGTAGTCTCGGGCTGGCCTAAATCCGGTGTAAATGGAAAGGAGGCCTCGGGCGCCCAATTTACCACGCGATGCGGCACTGTTACATAATATTAACAATGCCCAACACAATGCCCGGACCGTACTTCCGGTGTGTGTAGCGTGCAGGTAAACTGATCGTAAATTTGAAAAAAAGACAACAAGATACATGAACTATTACATCCGTTGTTGTAGGTATCCTTTTTTTCTTTGTACAGTCGTACGAACTGCATTATGTTGTACCAATTGAACATCAACATTACACGATATGAAAAATATTGCTGTTTACTTCAGGGGTCAGTCTCATTCCAACATTTTTTAAATCGACTCTCTTACGAGAGACTTATGTAGGGATGTTATTCGTGCAACATGTATATTAACGAATCGCGAACAAAAAGAAACACTGCTTTGTTTTACATCAATGTCATAGGGAGACACAATGCGGCGAGTTTGGGTAAGGGGGCCTCTATAGGCTGGCCTAATATTTGGTGTAAATGCACAAAATTGCGGGCCTCGGACCTCCAATTTAGGCCGGCCTTTTGGTGTAAATCGGGCCTTGGTCTAATCTACCCAGAGTATACACTTGGTTCCTGAGGGTTTTTTTTACTTCTCCCAATCATGTCACTGCCCTCTGAGCTTTTGGTAGTTTATTCAACATAAAGTATGACAGCTTGGCACATGCACTAAGTCACCGACAGGGCAAAAATGTGGCGTGTAAGTAATAAGTATGAGCCCTTGCAGCAAAAACAAAGATACTGGCTGCCCAAATGGAGAGGATATTCAACTCTCAAGGTAACAGCTGGGGTAAATCAACTTATAATAATGCAGGAAAACTCAAAACAATAGCAGCAATCTTCCTATTTTTGGTGGCGGTCACTTTCTCTTCTACGAAATACCACAACAGGAACAGGCTCCGAATTTCAAATGATTCACTAACACAACAAACTAGGGCTATTACTTACAGGATACTAGATACAGCTCGATAGATGAGATTGATTTGCACAATGACATGATGGTCAAATTTGTGGGTCATGCAAAACGAAGGGGCATGCAATTAGAACAAAAGAACAGTTGATATATTCACAATGTTGCTGGTTTTAACAAGTCAGATTGGATAAATTATCCGAGGAACAGCTAAAGAAGTAAAAAATTCCAGTGTACAACCACAAATAGCCAGAACTTCCTTGAAAATGTTGAAATAACAGTAAAACGTGTTCATTTACAAGAAAACATGGAGGGAAGAAAGCTATGTGTGTACATTCCACCAATACAAGACACGCCCACTTTAACACACTGCTTCCCACACCTCTCTAGTCAATGTAAAACACTGTGTGGCCAAACTTTAGCACCCCACCCCCTCCCCAGGAGATCAATTTCATGCTGTGGGAGAAATTTAGACAATTGTATAATACTTGTGTCTATACTACATGTACTTCTGGCCCCTGTTTCATAAAAGTTGACATCATGTCAACTTGCCAGTTTAGTGGCAACTACCATGGCAACAGTGCTTCACAGCTAATCAGAGCACTGGATTTTTACACAAACTGAAGTAGAATGGCAAGTGGATATGATGTCAACTTTTATGAAACAGGGCCCTGATGTTATTATATAAACAATCATGGTTTTGTAGCATCATGAGCTGTGAACAATGTCATTTCAACCTTTTGCCAAACTCTATTTTCTCCTCAAAATATTAATTACAGAGAGTCTCTGCCAACAACCTTGTATGCAATGTACAATCTAATGAACTATTTCTGACATGCAGTAACATGGACATTCCATTTCACAGACAACGAAACATACACAGAAGTGTAACATACTTGTACGAAACATACACAGAAGTGAAACATAGCTGGACGAAACATACACATAGAAGTGAAACATACCTGGACGAAACACACACAGAATTTAAACATACCTGGACGAAACATACACAGAAGTG
>JZLH01S0088641.1:0-12463 GCA_001188425.1 Eucidaris tribuloides | reverse complement strand
TTGAATTCAACCAACTCAAGTCAATAACAAGATTGTGTCTCGCCCACCCGTCACAAAATAACTTAAAGATTTTCCTAAATTGTGCATCCCTAACCCAAGTTTGATGTAGCAAGAAAGTCTTGCAGGTAAACTTTAATGGTTGGCCTAAAATGACCTTTGACCTCGCCACATGACCTCCAACAGTGCCACAACATGATGGTACCCCTAGAGTACCCTAGTTTGGTTGCCATCGCACCAATGGTTGTCAAATTATGAGTCATAAGAGAGTCTTGCAGGTAAACTTAACATACGGACGGATGCCAACTCTCTCCTACCATAGGCGAAGGTGAGTGATTTCATAAAAATGGATATTACGTTAAGACATGATATCTGTACACCAGAAAATTAAGATGGTTGTTTTATCCCTTTAATGCTACACTCAGAATATGACATGCAAAGTCTATGGAGAGTCATTATATTAGTACTGAGGGGGTTAACGTAACTGTTGTGTCATATGGATAAGTTTAGCCATGAATGTTGCATTTGGTGAAGCGGTCCGGTTTGTTTACTCAAGAGGTGCACGTGTGCGTTCATCCGTAAGCTTGTGGAAATACTGTGCAAAGAAAGCTCGTGCAAGTGCGGAAATTGGTCAAAAATGAAAACCTGCCTCTGATTTGATGCGAAAAACGCCCTAAGTTCCTGCTCACCAATCACAATAAATTTTACATCAGTCTAGAGCTTGTATTCTTATTGTAAAATGTTTTGGCATGCGAGGGTAAGCGATAGAACAAAGAAACAGCAGAACAGGCACGTTTACATTCTGCAATGTCGGTCAAAATGACATGTTTCCTGCCAAATCCCCATAGACTTTGATAATTTGGGATGATTTGAAGCTAAGTTTAGTCTAAACATGCCCTAATTTCTTGAGTTGCAATTGTTCTGAGAGTATATTCATTGAAAAGGTACATCTTTCAACTTTCATTTGCAAGGCGAGGGTTTTCAAGACCTCATCGAGTTTTCTTTTTACATGTGATTCTTTGATGACAGGGGGGTATTTTACTCGAATTTTCACTTGTTGTAGGGGATTAGTGTGGCGCTCCCAAGCAAATGCAACAAAGTTTTCCATATGATATAACAATACATGTATATTTGAGCATAACAATACTGTCCTCATCAGCATCATATCAGAGTTAACTTGGGATGAAAATTATGTGCAGAGGACCATTGTAAATGCCATAATTACGTAACTTGCTCTGTTCCATACTAAAGAAATATCGTGCATGCATTATTCAAGTGACTTTAATTTATATTCACTGCAATTCACTTGCAATGAATACTGATGGTAGTTCTTTTAAAATAAGGCAACACTTTTTAAGACCACAAAATTTCACAGCAGCATCCTTGCATAGTTTACTTGATTCAAGAATAATTTTACCCCAAGTTGATGACTATATGTGACCTGTCACCACAAAACGATCAATAAGTCGCTATGGAAGTTTTTGTGTAAATTCAGTAAATAGTCAAATTGGGTTGCCAAAGTTGATTTTAGGATTCTGATATTTTCTTGAAGTACAGTCATACACTCATCATTCATCTGTCCAAATTTGAAGACCAGAAGAGATTCAGAAGTATGATTTTTCTCGAATTGAACTTCGAGCATTTTTTAACGGGAGCTTGAAAATTTGGCCGAATTTGATCTTCACATCACGAGATTAACAAATGATGTAACCCTTAATATAATTGCTTGTTATCCAACATTGTCAAGTCCCCCTGTAATAATTTTGGTATCACCACAAAGCTGCTTTTATTAACTTTTCAATGATGGTGACTGTAAGAATCAATGTCCAATCCACAGTTCTCTTTTGAATACCGTAGTGATTAGTTTTACCGAGCTTTCTACAGAACTGTAGTCAAAGGCCTACCATTTCACATGAATGATCACTATCTTTGCATCTGTTTTTCTCCGCTTTCCTGATAATGGCGTAAGTGATATATAGTTCAAACTTGTGAGCAGGATTTTAAACGGGTTTGTTTCGTCCATCCTAGACAAATTATACCTCATTTTAAAGCTTAGAGTCTCTACTTTAAGACTATGTGGATGACTCAATTTCTTATTTTTCTGACTTATGGTGCGATTTGTGGAGGCAGGTCACATATGTACATGTACTCCCAAAAATGCTATTTGCTTTTAATAAAATGTGGGAATGTCAAACTCCAATATTACTACATAGGCAAGTCTTGTGCACTATAAATGTGCTTTTCTCAACAGGTTAATAGAATAATCCCATGTCATTTTATTCTAATGTCAGTGTAGCAATGTCAAATATAAATCAATACATAGCAATATCACACGTCAATTCCTCTCTTGAACAGAAATGATCGGTACAAATGATCAGGTTTTATAAGCACCCAGTCAAGAGATAGCTGTGTACAACTACATTGTATGAATGTACCTGATGACCACAGATCTGATTACACGCAAACCTCAACCCTTTCGTTTACAGATCCGTCTCGTCTATCTATGTCCTGTCACGGGACGTGCGGACATGTTCGGTAGACATTGGGGGGCTTCCGTGACTCTGGAACATGTCAGAAAACGTTGTGAATTCCGGCGAGAAATGGATCAGGTAAATATCAGCTTGACGACTGTACAAACAGCGACCCGGTGGGTTGCTGGCCGAATCCGTCGAAATTGGGCACAATGTTCTCTTGTGTGAGCGGTTGCCATGGTAATTTGTGTCCCTGGGAATTGTTCACTAGATCATTCGGCATCTGTCAATGTCAAGTCTACAAAGAAATGTCACCTTGTTACAAATCAATTACATACCAGTCAACTCCAAGGATTTAAATCTATAAAACATATTCTAAATGGATAAGAGTCTGACTGTCTCTCTGTGATACGTGAGTTTGTATGTCTGCTGTATGTGTATGTTTTTGTATATTCTGTGGTGCCTGTGTATGTTGGTGTGTGTGAGTAGTTGTATGTCTGTGTGAATATTGTGCATGGAATCTTTCATATAAGAGATTAACCCTTCACAATGTATGTTTATTAAAATGATGCATCACACGGTAACTTGGTATAGCAAATAGAAATCTGCCATTTTGTTCAACTATTTATTCTTATCTAGCACCGTCCAAAGTTACTAAACCGCCGAGTTACAAAACTGTGTCAACATTATGTTTGTAGTGTGTTTCTCAATGTTTAATAACTTTTCTTGTGCAAAATGTTGCCTGAAATCTTATACAACCCTAAAGTGTGTCAAAACACAACTTCAGCCTCATTTTCACCCCACTTTTTGTCAGTTTGTGTCTTTCTGTTGTGCACTGGTGCAGCCTCAGCATCATTACCGAAGAAAATACTTTGAATGGACAAAAGAGGGCACTACAAAATGTGGTAAACCAGGGTACAACAGTATCCCTGGAGTATGGCATTTTGCATTATATGCTAAAATTGTCTACTGTGCCACTTTTACTAAAGTCAATGATAGCATTGTGATTTTACAATTTTGTTGTTATCTAAACATATCTTGAGATAAAAACTAGTTAAATGAACTAGAACAAATAGCATTTGAAAGCTAAGTCTATGCCCCTGATGTTGATGTAAGCATCATATCCCAAAAGTATTTTCTAATTGCCAAGGAGGGCACTTTTTACTTGCACAATTTTTTTCTGACAAGCTGTATTCACTGAAGTTCATAAATAAGGAGCATCCCAACCTGAAGATAAAGGTTGAAAATGGTACTTTGGGTCAAAGTTCATTGACCTTTCATATCAACGGATTTGGCCAAAAATCTAATGATATCTTCCTTGGTCAGTGTTTCCCCCTTGGTCGAGGTAAAATCCCTCCAGCAGGATGCACGGATGTAGGGACATACGGATGGACAACCCTAAAACATAATGGGCCGTATGCATAAAAAGTAGCAATTGCTTATAAGGAATTGCTTCAAGCACCAGCAATTGGTTGTCCAGAAAAATCAAGCTCAAGCAATTGCTTAAATATGTTTGCATAATCTTTTGCTTCCAATGAAATCCGAGTGCACTGCGATAAGCAAATGCCTGCAAACAAAAGTTGTTGCTAACAGGCAGAATTACTTGCTTACAGGTGAAAGAAATTGCTTAAAAACGTATGCATAAAAAGAACCTTTTCCTTGTTCTGACAAGCATTTGCTTGGGTTTTTTCAAGCTCCTCAATACCAGCTTGAACACTTAATTACGACATTCAAGTTTAAAACATGTCCATGCTCGTAATTAGACCAAACCACAGCTGCACAAAAGGAGAATAAATCAAGAAATACTTTTTCTGGTATATCAAGAAAAAATTGGGGGTTAATATTTCAGGAGGAGGGTTAAAGATTTAACTCAACCCTGGAGGTACGTTGCGTCTTTCAAAATGTATTTACGTTGACCGCGAGTTGTGAAGATGGGACGCTTCTTCCCACACGTATTCGACTCGTGTGGATCTGGCTTCGCACCGCCGTGACGTTGCTATTGTATGGTTGTGGTGACCTTTAGGAATTGCTCACGAATGGCAAGCAAACGGTTTGAACACAAGCAAAATGTTATGCATACAAAAAAAAGCAATTGCTTGAAATCCATCTTTGGCTTGAAGGATGTTAGCAAGTGTTTTTTATGTATACGGTCTATTACTTTCACGGGAGCACAAAGGTGGGTTTCATATAATGTATTAAAAATATTACGCGTGAGAGGGTAAGCATTTCCTGTCATGGGAGTTACGAAAGATCACTTCACTAATGTATACAAATTTACGGATGTTTCTTTATATGACCATCGAGGAACGATTCTATTGATTATTTCTAGAGTGTATGATGGTTGGAATTCAATTTGCATATTCTCGTTTTTGTCATACCGGACAAACCTGCAAACCTCGGGCAAACTATCAGGTTGTCAAAAACAACCTTTGTTTCAAAATTTTTATACAGGCAACAAGCAACTGCTTTGGAATGCAAGCAAGAACCTTTGCTTGCAGCAATTCCTTATTTTTATGCATATAGATTCAAGCAAAAGGCTAGAAAAAGCAATTGCTACTTTTTATGCATCCGGCCCAATGTCTATGGCTCCTTTTCATGGTGAAGGCATTAAAAAAGCTTATCAGGATCCATCAGCTGTAGGCCTAAACATTAGGGATTTAGATAATATTTGCCTTGGCAGAGTTAGCACTGAAAAATTACCATAAAAACCACATCATCACAAAAGTCAAAAAGCATGTCTCTTCAGATGTCCCACTTGTCAAAGTAGCACACACCTAGGCAAAAAATTGAAGAAACTGCAAGACATGTTGAAAGTTCAAGGATAAAAACTGTTGATTCGGGACAAACTTGTCATGGAATTTACTTTGTACCACGTTACACTTCGCTGCAGTACCTGTAACAGTCTTCAAACATAGGCTTGATTAATTTTAGACATACATGATTGGATAAAATGAAACAGTCCTTTGTCTAATATATGTAGAGCACACTGGCAAATCAACTTATCTGAAGTTGTTCTAGAACTGGAACATTGCGTTACACATTGGATATTTTCCTTCAAATTTGACATTTTATCAAAAAATTTCTGTGAAATGGAGAAAAACATGTACACATTCTAAACAATCATGCACATGTACTGATCCTTAATAAAGAACTTTACAAGATCCCTTGTATCATTTTGAGACAGGGTATGCTTCTACTTACAACTTTTCTATACAAATCATATTTCCACCATGCAAGTGTAAACCACTTGAAGTTGACACTACACTCAAAACTTGGTCAAAACTTGGTCGATACTTGGTCGATGTGTGACCTGTTAAGAGTAAACTACATGTATCCCACCACTACTGCCATAGAACTTTAAAGGGTAGTGTCCAGTCAAATACACCCTAAGAACCAAATGAGTTTAAACATAATTATCAATATACTGTATATGCTGAACATTTTGCGTTTCATTTTCGCAAATTTTGCGACTTACTGAACGCGAAAGTTTCACTTCCTAACATTTCTGTACAAAGTGAATTATGCAAATACAATAAAATCATGAAAATATACTCCTGCAAATTCCCCGTCCTGAAGCAAAATCACGAAAATATATGGCGTATACAGTATACACTAGGTAGAGAAGGCCGGAATGATTTGTCTGGGATTTTTTTACTTGAGGAGAAACAAACATTAAAGATTGATTCCAGGATTTGCAATTCTTCCCTTCATTATCAATACCAAACGGTAGTTTAGTACTCACAAATGGTGTGTTGAAAGTTTGAGATCCATACGTCATGAATTTGTTGTTTTATGAGAAAAACTTATAACGATATGCTACCAGAATATTGATCTTTCCACGCAGTTTAAATTTTGCTCAAATTGCAAATCACAGTTTATGTGTTCGTTCGCATGACCAGCGGAGCACACTGATTGGTTAAACGGCTATACTCCGCGTGACCTTCCGCTAACGGCCGATCGGACAAATTTGGAACGGAACGGCCCGTGCACGTTAACATCACTGTGTAAATTTTGAAGTTTAAATGTCCAGATTTTCACTGAAACTACATATTCTACCCAAAGGTTCCATGACAAGTGTTTATTTATACTAATCTTTACATTGTGAATGATTTGAGCTGATTTCATTCAATGCCGTTTTCTGATGTATAAATCCCGTACTCTGTCTTTAATTTGCCAGTATTGAATTAATCGCCAGCCCTGATGGGAATTGATTCCATAGAAAGCTATACACAAAACATATCACGATCACAACATTTTCTGATATGAACTGAAGGCCAAAGAGGAAATGCATGTCTATGACATTTTCATAGAGGAAACATTAAACATTATACCTGAATTTGTGAGGATTGTGTCCTAAATTGAGACCTTTCTTCCAATCTCACCTTTCCCTTTAAGAAGTTGACAGGGATGTCAGTGCAGGCATTACACACTCGTGTCAAAACAACATTAAGCTTATTGTCATCAGTTATCACTCCTATCCTCTCCAAAAAAAAGGCGAAAAAAATCAAGCGCAGGACTTGATCCTCTCCGTGGATATTGAACTGAAAGATTTATCACATCTGGTGGGGAGGGCACGCGTCTGCTAAATCGTTCTCCTGTCACATGACTTCCGTAATTCACAGTTCGTGGGGTCCTGTTATTAATCACGCACGCAAACGATGACGTTTTAATAGGGGCCACTTACGGCCACCTGTACTCGCCGAGGACGGTCGCTTCATTTGACGCAGTCTGGCCATGTTTTGTTTTTATTTTTCCGCAAGATATTACCTGATTGTTAGGGTGTATTTATAAATGCATGATATTACTGTATGAGTTTTTGCCCATTAACAGCTTTTTTTTTTTTTGAAAATCAAACAAACAAATTGGAAAACACAGTTTTTACAAACATGTTTTTTCAAGTTAAAAAAAAATATTTTGAACACAGGTTTAGTGCAGGAAAAATAAAATACATGTCAACTTTTCCTCCCAATGAAAAACAATTATGAACTAGAGTAGGTTGATGGGTATGTCTCCGCACTCCCACCCAGTTTGATTTAATTGAAATGCCTCATTGATGTATGTACCCAATCTGATCAATTCTAAAGTTACCATGGTATTTACAAGCATGATGTCTCTTTTGCAAGCCTAAGATTTAACATTGTGTAAATACATACATACAGAAGAAAATACGGTATAAGAACCTCTGACAGTATGTAAAATCTAAAAACCATTCTACTAGTCTACTACTCTTTTTTCACACCCTTACAATGCATGTGCGTTTATCATGTACGATATGAATGTGACATACATATGTGTCACATTTACGACAATTGTGTAACATATGCATTCACGAACATGACAAATATCATGCATGTTTTATGCAAATATTATTCACCAATACAAGGATTGATCACTGAAATACTACTACTGAACTGACTTAGTTCAGTGACTGTGAGTTTCACATGGATCCATGGTCTAACTGTTATACTTTAATGCACTTTTCAATTCTAACTAATTATTGATTTCAGACTTGCCCTTTATAAATAGCCTAGGGGCATGAGTGATTTTTTGCTATGCTGCAGGAGGGGTGCAACAACAAGATTCACTTCTTTTAAATCAAAGATGTTCAAGACCCTATGACCTTTGACATACGACCTTTCAACTTCATAATCTGATTAGTTCATTGATGTTTCATACAGGGTAGTTCATACTTGAAACAAGTTTCATTACAATCTGATCATCCACTCTTAATTTATGGGTAATAGGCAGACGGACAGATAGACAGACAACCTAAAAACATTAATTTGTTTTTCTTTTCTATGTGATTCAATTACAATTAGAGACTTGAAATTCAATGAGCAAAACGGTGCAACATAAACCCTTCTTTTCAAGTTTTCACAATTAATTTTATGTGATTAATCAATTGATAGAATGTTATCTTATTTACATGTGACATTCCCTAGATAACAGTTTTCTCACTGAAAAGAATATCAAATCCAACATAAATGTACAGTAGGTAGTTGTTTTTTCAGTTCGTGCATGTAGCTTTACAATTATGGTAAATGTATATTTGTACTAACTTAAATATGAAAACAAATGTTTACCATTTTCAAGCTGTCCAAAATATACCCACTATATTTTGTAACAACCTTACTAATAATACTACTATACAGAATAATCATGTCCTTGACACAAGAGTAGTTCGTGCAGATACGATGAATTGCGAGCAAGGACAGAGTCTGGACTTGACTTCGGCAGTCAGCAATAACATCCAGCATCACCATGCATGGGCTGTAGGAGGCTAGGGAAATGACTCGGAAATTATTGACCGAGATGTAGCGGGGTTTCCTGTTCTTTATGCAACAGCAACCTCCAGTCCGTCACAACGAGACTCGCTCAAGAGTCTCATATCAATCAAATCCCCTTAACCCGTTGCCTCCAAGATTCCTTAATTTCCATAGAGTTAATACATGGCCCATCCGGTTACCATAGCCAACAGGTTAACAAGGTTCTTGGAAGATTGTTTGGTAGATTCAGATGTGTCCAAGAGGTGAAGGTGTATGTGGGCGTGGGGGTGGGGTGGGGTGGGGTGGGGAATGCAAAATTGCAGACCCAAAAACATTAGTTTAACAATTACAGTTGTAACCAGCATGTATTATCTTCCTTGGAAGTAAATAAATTGATAAATTTTTGATAAATGGCAACATGACTCAATTCTTGCCACTTTTTTAATCATTTCATTTATTCATGTACTTTACAGAACATTCACAAGAAAATATGAAACTCGTTTCATTAAAAACATTAGGAAAATGGAAGGTATTTACTATGTAGAACAATTTATGAAGAAAAATTCAAATTCACAAACAGATGAAGACGACTAAGCAAAGATGAAAAATGGAGTAAAACACAGGAAATGATAACAATCAAGAATTACAGTTTTTTGAAAGGGAGTGAAAAAAATGAACAGGAATGAAGGACAAAGATGCAAGGTGTTATAAAAGCAATGTCACATACTGTGCTGCTTTCACTAGCACACAACTAAAAAAAGGTCTCAAGTCAAGAAATTCACAGAAAGTCAAATAATCACAACTTTTGGTGTTGTTTCCCGATTTTTGCATTTTCCACAAAAAGAAATGAACCCCCACAATGTATTATACAAAATTGTATGCTGTATGTAATCTGATGGAAAAACGAGAAGGATCTAGAGCTTTGTAGTCTACATGTATATCTATCTGTCTTGAGACGTTGTCGTCACAAGGTGCCTCCATGCATGCACTCTCTCACTGTCTCTCTTCTCACGTTTTTTTTTCTCTGCTTTACATAAATGATCAGGCTCGTAGTGGAGTCGACATTCAATACACAGCTTAGATTCCATCCAATTAAGTCAGCCCTCCGCTGCGCTGGCATTGCAGGCTGTCACGGGCTGCACTGTTGCCAGGTAGGTGTCGCACCGAACTCGCGGAGCGCGGCGTTCCCACGAGTAACGTCGCGGGGGTAACCGGAGACCGGACGAGAGACAGACTGAATAGGGTCGACCCCGGTAATCCTGATGTGCGTGGCGGGCATCGCACGACTCGGCTCTTACAAGCCCCGTCTCGTCTGTATGTACAATATAGATGAAAGTACGGGTTTTAAAGAGAAGTATCTTCTTCAACGCCAACATAGTGAAACATTCATTCTTACGTCTTACATGAATTAATCAGATCTTACAGTATAAAGACAACTGTCGATGCGCCACTGTTACCTCTAGAATATATAAATTAATTTTAAGAAAGAGAAACATTTGGGTGGCTATGCTAAATAACTGACATAATTATTACAGTATCTGCACATTGAACAAAGATGGGGCAGATAACGGATTAAATAATAACAGTGAAATGAAACGTACAATAAACATTTTCAATGTCATGCATGAGATTTCGTCTCTGAAAATAAATGGGTTTAGTTTAAATGTTTGGCTATTTTTGTTAGACAGTTAGAATTTGCCAATGTCATGTCACGTTAATTTGGCTTTGTTTAAATGTCTTTCTATTTTGTTGCAACCGCTTAAAAAACGCTGTGCCCCAAAGTCATTCCGATTATTTTCATAATTTTAACAAACCTTCAATTTATAATCCTTTTTAATGAAGGGGTATTTCTTTAACTCTTAATATGCCAGAGGATTTGAACCTCAATGGGCTTTATGTGTATTATTAGGTGCAGATCTGTGACTTTGGCATGTAAAGAGTTAACAATTCCATTCAGAGTAAGAGATGAGATAATGCTTAAAAGACTAACTTCACATAATTGATCTCAAATAGTGTGCGAACCCAACATGCTCAAATATATGTCAGCCATTTTTTGCAGCTGAAAAATAAGGAAACAATGAAAGGATAATCATAGATTGTGAATAGGATTTTGCATGCCTAAAAATTAACATTGTGTAAACACACTGGTTTATGGAAGAAAATACCATCTAAGAACCTTCAGCAAAGTATGGGAGCTACAATCCCAGTTTTAGTGGAATTATAGTAACCATTTGACTCTGAGTTGAATTATAATCTCATAGAGACAAAAAATTGTAGCATACAACATACACAAAAAACAGTCATTGTTATTCTTGCACATTTTGTAATTACTGATCTTCAGATTTCACAGACATGTCCTTCGTAACTATCCTAAGGGCATGGCTTTACTACTAAAGGCAGGGGATCTCTTTTGCATGCCTAAAAATTAACATTGTGTAAATACAATGGCATTTAGAAGAAAATGCCATCTGGGAACCTTTAGCAAAATATAGGAGCTAGAAACTCAGTTTTAGTGAAATTATAGTGACCGTTAGACCCTGATTTGAATTTTTTTTCTCGCGCGAAAAAAAAATCCTACCATAGAACGTACACTAAACGGCTATTGTTTTTCTTTTGCATTTTTCAAATTTTAGGCAATCACTGACCCCCAGATTTCACAGACATGCTCTTCTAAAAAAACCTAAGGGCATGGGTTATCTTTTCCTAGTCTGTGGGGACGTTTGCAAATGAGATCCACTGCCTTTAAATGTAACTCTACAAAAAAATGCAGTGGGATGACAGGAGAAAAGAAGAAGAGAGAAGACTGCAGAACAGGAACCACCTACAAATACAGACGGCCTAATTTCACAGTCAGGGGTCACTAGTGGTCTTCCTTACTTGAACAAAAACAACTACAGTTACATACATCAGGTAAATACAGTTTCGGAAGCTGACAACAATTTGTACAGTACTTCAATTTTCTATGATTTTTTTTAGGGGGATGTAAAATATCATCTTACAGCCTGGAAGCTAGATCTTGTACTGTCCAAATCTCAGAGTTTAAACTGAAAGATAGAGTCATTATCACAGCATCCTATTTGTTACAGCATTAAAGGCATTGTATAACAATGTTTCCAGTTTAAAAAAATCCGAGCTACATGATTTCCCATCCTACCAGTGTCTCTGATACAGTCTTAAAATGAAGCCCTGGAAAAATTGCAGTTTAAAACGATCGTTAAGTGCTTTGAAAAAGTGAAAATCATTGAGAGATCATTCCAGTTTTCCCCCATAGACTGCTGTGTTGCAGAATTTCCTATCGGCTGAGATAAAATTAATGTGCCAATTTTTCTCTGCATATATTTTACTAGTGACAGCATAACTGTCCAAACTTTTGTGTTCGAGAGTGTTTATTTGTCCATTCAAACACTGTCAGATATGTCAGATAGCAAAGTTCGACATTTTTAAACGGGTCTTCCACAGTGTTATATGGTCATGTGTTGTATGGTGGGACCCCCAAATACCTGGTGGTGTTACATTTTTTAGTCCTCTTCTTCATTCAACTTGTTGTCCCAGAGCTATTCTTTATCCAATTATGATGAATTTGGGCTCATTCTACAGCAAAATTATTCAGCTTTTGAAATCTGAGTAACAATCTTGTATGACACTTTGTTTAATTAGTGAAAAATGCAAAAATGTTAATGATGGTAAATCTGGTGGATAAGCGGTGGAGGATAAGCGGTGGAGGAGTGT
>JZLH01S0088630.1:53191-64908 GCA_001188425.1 Eucidaris tribuloides | reverse complement strand
AAAAAGAAGTTGAGCAATGTGTATAAACATAATTCCTTAGATAACATAATGTGATTATTACAAAAATAAAAATAAAATGAAGTTGAGCAATGTGTATAATTCCTGATAACCCTCAAACTGGAACAAGTCTTGTTCATTTTCAAATACTGTAAGTTTATCATTTTGTGCCCTGCCCTTGATCATTAACACAAATGAGAACAGGATGTCATCATGTTTGAAAACCAGTGTACAGTAACTACGTAGGTGCACATCATGTATACCGTGATTACCGTCATAAACATAGATTCACCTTGGTAATTAGATTTCCAGTGTTGTGGATTGGTAAATCATTTACCATTAACGCACGACATTTAATCAAACAAATTCGATTTTTAGCCCCTAAATCACGAAACAAGAAACATTGCCGCTTTCTGCTTGTTCTGCGCAAATCTTATGTGACTGCACCCATCTTGCCAACATTTCCAAGTGTTGTTTTGTTTTCTTCCTTTTTGCTTTTTTTTCGTCTTTACCCAACTTGATGCATACATCCTGTGGGTCTAATGTGGACTATTGTGTTTTGAGGAAACAAAAACATCCCCCATCAATGCAGGAAACAGCCACATGCTCAAGTTTAAAAAAAAAAAAAAAAGTAGAAGAAACAATTAGAATTGGGAGCAGCTAGCCATGCAGGTTCACGTGCTTGCTTGCAAACTTTGGGAACAGGCAGTCTCGGTTCCAGACCATGCAACTTTTTCTACTTCCAGAGTACGCCCTCTCCCCGAGTGCCTGACTTTTTCTACCTCCAGAGAACACTCTCTCTCTGACTTTCTCTATCTTCAGAGTACACTCACTCTGCCTTTAATAAGACATTAGTCGTAGTCAAAATCAGTTGGCTGGAGATTTCCGTATTAATATGAGATGACTTAATCTAAATGTCTGGAAGCCAGACTAGGGAACAGGGCACCCCTTGACGAGCGCAGCCTTGACTGTACAGAGGAAAAACTAGTTTTGAACATCCTGCCGTTTTTTTTTTCCAAGTGCATGTCTAAATAATTACGGAGTTAGCGACGTAATAACATTTTGTTGTTCCAGTCAGGCATCGGTGTACCCAGTAATTAACAGTCACTGTGAATTCATATCCACTGATTAGACGCAAATAATTGCATTATAAGATGTAATTATGGCGTTTCTTTAAAAATGAGGAGGAAAATGATGAATTTTCAGGCCACGATGATGTCATTTTGGAATGTTCAAGTTCGAGCGCACAGATTTGGGGGAGCCCAGATTGAGTAATTAATTAGGATATTAACGATGCGGTAGTC
Source organism: Eucidaris tribuloides (assembly GCA_001188425.1). Classification (NCBI taxonomy): domain Eukaryota; kingdom Metazoa; phylum Echinodermata; class Echinoidea; order Cidaroida; family Cidaridae; genus Eucidaris; species Eucidaris tribuloides. The sequence continues at coordinate 63,607 of JZLH01S0088630.1, read as the reverse complement.
GTTTTGCCATGTCGAGGCAAGCGAGGAACAGATTTTGTGATGAAAATACGAGGTTGGGTTGACTATACTCTTGGCGTATAATGCAGTTAGTACTTCCTGTCGTTAAAATGAATGATTATTACAAAGATGATAAAAAGACATGGCAGCAGCAGTGTTGTGGAGCTGTTAGAAAATGTAATCACTGTTTTCAAAAAGCAGTCAAAACTTTTTAAAAATTCGTAAATAAAGCAAAATCAAAGCAGTGATACTTTTTGTTTGTAAAACAATTTCAACATTTGTCAGCTTAACTTTTCACACAAGCCAGAAATGTTCGCGAGCATTTAACTTTCGCGAATTTCGCGAGGAGGCAAGATTCTCGAAATTAAAATGCACGCGAAAGTTTGTGTATAGGCCTACACATCTTTTTTAATGTATTTACAAGACTTTGTACTGTACAAGTCAAATGACTAACTTAGAGATAATAGTGCGCAGTCACTTATGCTGGTCACAATGTACTTCTACATTTGATAAAACAATGTTTCAGAGGCATTAAAACAAATATATTCTATACATTGTTGCAATAATTTTTTTTATTAAAACACCCAAATGCTTCTTCCGAGCAAATATTACTATATTTTATTTTTTTCTTGGTCGGTGATTCGCGAAACTTTCATGCACGCGAAATTGCCGTCGGCTTCTATTCGCGAAAGTATAGTGTTTTACAGTAAATTAACCAAAACAGAATAAACGTATTTGGTTTATTATCAATAAAAGTCGAAATATAACAGTAGTATGTGACAAAGTACACATAGAATAATTCAGTCCAAATCTTACTCTTGCCAATAACAATCTACAAAATCTCAATCAACTATTACTGCATGGGCAACTGCAACTTAGATTTGAATAAGAAAATAAAACTGAAGCCCTGTTATAAATTTTGCGTAATTTACTGAAGTACATGCAGACCCGTAATTGGGAAAGTGATAACGTAAACAAGCAGAATTACGTACGAGATTACTTATCTTTGAAAGCACTATCAGCGTTACAGCCGTGCATTTCACTGATTTGTTCTGTGATTACATCAGCTAATTGATACAGACTACCATAATCTATGATTTTAAATTATTTATCCTTCCACTCTACAGTAATTATTTAAGCGCATTCATTAAGCTTTGCTAGATACCTTTTTTTTCCAAACATCGTTACTATGTATTGATCCAAATTGATGGCAAAATTGTAGGAACTATGCCAACAAGCATCAATGTGCAAGAATGAAAGGTTCGGCAAACAACTTTCAAATTTATATACAGTTTTTTCAGATCGTCAATCAGTGAAAAGATTAAGTCCCACATTGCCTGTACCTGACCAAAACAATTTTATTTTGGTTTCGAGGCTTTCTGCTTTCATTCTGTATCTCACTTATTTTGCTGCATGAAACTGATTAAAACACTGCACATGCAAGGTATTGAAATATATCAAGAACATATTGTTACAAGAGACAGAGTCAATCATTCCATTGAAAATATTATATTGACAACGGCAAGCACAGAAAGCCACAGTTGTGAAAGTAAAATGTGTTATTTTGCCATGTAAGCAATTACCACTTGCATTTATCAAAGGTGCATTAATCTCGCGTATAATGTCGGGAATAACTGTTACTAAGTGTCGTACAAGTACGCGTCTTTCCAAATGTGTTATAGGCAGGTGACTGAGGAATAATGTGCATGTGAACGAACTGTTCACTCGCCGCATGTTCTTAAATCCATTTCTGGTGACGCCTGCTGGAGGATCGGATCGCACAATGCCGTTGCCAGCAGTAACCTTGACATTGTGGGGTCTGCAACTAGACTAAGCTTCCTCACGCGTTTCCACTGGCAGGGTGGGCCAGGCTCTCAATGGCACTTTAAACTGAGAACCACTGGTGGGTTCATTTCCAATTCTTGGTTGCTATGGCACACTAGAAGCTTTGGGCTTCCCCTAGCTACGACATATATCAGAATCTCGATTGATCTCTCACAGTCACTCAGAATCGATCAGGCCTGTGTTCAAACAAGGCCACTGAATTGCTATTAAACGACATGTATGCGAACTAATGAGAATGTCTTTGTGGAGAAATTCAAGGCTGAGTGCGTTGAAAAATGAGTGTGAAACAGTACACTTGCTGCAGGCTGCTGATACATTACACGCCTACATGTAGGAGAAGGGTTAATTGGGTGGAATCAGCCTGGCCAAAGGATTGATATGTTCGAGAAAGTTTCTGTGCAAGGATTTGATGGATGACATGACGGAATTGAATTTTGCTCCTTTTGTTGATGGCGAAATTTCATCTGGAGTTTTCCTGTTGAGCAGGACTCCCATAACAATTGGCAACTCTACACTATCTTTTGAGATGACAGTGGTGGAGAACTCGTCTTTGATTGTAGCACAAATTTCACTGTAATGAATATATAATTTTGAGTTATTTTTCTGAAATGTTAAGTTGAGAACATTTATTTCAGAAGAAGCATCGTACATGTAGATATAGATATCATTTTGTTGCTGGACACTACTTGCAAGAGGAAATTCGATTTTAAAAAAATGAGAAATAGAAGTGAAAATCTACGATACAAAACCAGTGGGAGTTATGCTCAAACTATATCTGAACTTACTGAAGCCCGCAACATGTCCATTCTGGTAGTGTACCACAAATAGATGGTATGCGGCAAGCGTGATGGGGGCTTATTCGAACGCTAAGTATCCCACAATAAATCTTCCATAATGATGATAAATAATCTTTAAAACAAGATAGTAACTCTTATAGCGATCAACTAAAGTTTGCCCCCAACTTCATTATTTTACTCAATTTCTTTCTTTTAATTGTTCTTATCTGAAGTGCTGTACAGGAAGACTGCTCAGGGTTCATCCCAAGATCGTGTGTAGAGCGAAGGCAATAAGTACATCACCAACGGGCAAGCCTGTGTAACATGGCTGTTCAAACTATTGTAAACATGTAACGAGATACAGATCATGCAGGTAATAGTCTGGCATGTAAAACTATTCACAGATAAAATCTATCAACATCACTTGTCCCAGTGCAGAAGAGATTGTGAGACATATATTTATGAAGGATGATGAAGTATCAGATAGACAAGATAGAACTAATTAATATTTCTTCAACAGTACTGAAGTGAAATGAAACTAATACCGATGTAAGTGAGATAAGAAGAGACAAATAAGATTGTTTGGTCATGTATAAAATTGTAAGTAACTTCAAAAGGATAAAGTCTGATGAACTTTGCCCTGTTAAAACAGAGTGGAAGAGAGGCAGGAGGAAGAAAGAAGATTGGATGAGGATGTTTAACAGGATTGGTTGGAAAGGCGGGGAAAGAGGGGTGCCCAGTCTGTAACCCTAAAAAGTATTTTAGACCGAGAATTGTGGCACCCATCGTGATCACCAGCGAGACGCTTCACTGTGCGAGTGAAGGGCGGACAGCGCTCCACACTAAACTTTTTTCATACTGTCCGACCTGTTCCTTCGACCATAGAAGTCAACCGTTATTTTTCATTATTTTACTGGCCCTGAACGCGTAAAAATTTACGTGGCCCAAAAATAAATGTAAAAAAACACATTTAAATATATTATTATTGACCTGCCCCCCCCCCCCCCCCACCCACGGGCAATAAGTAGCAAATAGTATTTGCCAGCTCCTGATGATGCTAACAACAACTGTCCGCAAGTTATTTAGTCACTAGATTTATTATCGAAAATATTGTTTAGGACATATTGCAAAACTTATTCGCTCCAGATGTGAATGCTTCGATTCGCCCAGGGCTATGGGGGGGGGGGGGGAGGGGGGGGGTTGTATGATATCTTGCTTGTTCTTTTGTGCTAGGTCTTTGTTTGTTGTCAGCTGTTTATGTTGTTTAATTACGTACATTCCGTTATTGTCTCACTTCAATTGTATACACGGGATCAAGCTCACCAAGATATTTAATTTTAATTTGATTTCCCTCATTTTTATCAAAATTTATCCTCTTGTAATCTGTAATATTACTGTTCCTGGTATTTATTATGCTTTTGTGTCTTTTGTATTGGTATACTTGATATTGATATAATGTCATTGTTTGTTATGAAACTATTTAACATTGTTAAATGAGTAAAATAAAACTTGAAACTTGAAGTTCATGAGCTTTGGTTGTTGTTGTTGTTTTTTTTTTTTTTTGCTGTTCGGAAGCATTAATGTCGCTGTAAGATTTAGTTCTTGTATTATGCCAGAAATAAGTCGGCAATTTAATTTGACCCACGGAATAATTAATTTCGCCTGATATTTAGTTCCGTTTTACGGCCAAAATAATTGTAAAGACTCTTTTCACCCGTGGAAATGAATTGGGGTAATATTTTAGTTCCGTATTATGGCAGAAATGAAAGTCGGCAATTTTGATTTTGATCACCGCGGATATTAAATTTCGCGATTTTTTAATTTCGCATATTAACGACCAAAAATAATTGTTAGGAGTTTATTGTTTCTGCATAATTAGGAACTAAATATTTACCGCTAAAATTCATTCGCGGGTGAAAAAGAAACTCCTTAACAATTATTTTGGCGTAATACGGAACTAAATATCAGCGAAATTAATATCCTGCGATCAAAATCATATTGCCGCTTTTATTTCTGGCATGAAATCGGAACGAAATACGTAGCCAAATTCATTTCCGCGATCAAAATCAAATATTGGCCGACATTGTTTATTATCTGGCATAATACGGAACGAAATAGTAGCCAAATTCAATTTCCGCGGATCAAAACATCATATATTGCCGACTTTTTATTTCTGGCACTAATACGGAACGAAATAGAGCCAAATTCATTTTTTCCAGGCGGATCAAAAAATCAAATATTGCGACTTGTTATTTCTGGCAATAGATAGGAACGAAATAGTAGCCAAAATTCATTTCGCGCGAAAATTTGTCCAAAATCATATTGCCGACTTTTATTTTCTGGCATAATACGGAACGCAAAATATTAGCCAATTCATTTCCGCGATGCAAAATCATATTGCCGACTTTTATTTCTGGGCATAATACGGAACGAAATATCTAGCCAAATTCATATTACCGCGGAATACAAAATCATATTGCCGACTTTTATTTCTGACATAAAACGAAAACAGAAATATTACCCCAATTCATTTCCACTGGTGAAAAAAGAAACTCCTTACAATTATTTTTGGGCGTAAACCGAACGAAATATCGGCGAAATTAATATCGCGGGTCAAAATGCAAAGTTGCCGACTTCATTTCTGGCATATATAACGGAACTAAAGTATTACCCCCAATCAATTTCCACGGTGAAAAGAAAACATCGTTTACAATTATTTTTGGCGTAATAACGAACTAAATATCGGCGAAATTAATTATCCGCGGATCAAAATCATATTGACGACTTTTATTCTGCATAAATAATACGGAAGCGAAATATTAGCCAAATTCATTTCCGCGATCAAAATCATATTGCCGACTTTTATTCTGGCATAAATACGAGATACGAATATTAGCCAAATTCATTTCCCGCAGATCAAAATCATAATTGCCGACTTTTATTTCTGGCATAGATACGGAACGAAATATTAGCCAAATTGCATTTCCTGCAGATCAAATCATGATTGCCGACTTTTATTTCTGGCATATATACGGAACGAAATAATTAGCCAAAATCATTTCACGTCGGATCAAAAATTCATATTGCCGGCTTTTATTTCTGGCATAATAACGGAAGCGAAATATTCAGCCAAATTCATTTCCGGCGATCAAAAATCATATTGCCGACTCTTAAAATTTTCTTGAACATAATAACGGAACGAAATATTACCAAGATTCATTTCCGCGGATACAATAAATCAAATTGCCCGACTTTTATTTCTGGCATAATACGGAACGAAAATATTACCCACCAATTCATGTCCACCACGGTGAAAAAGAAACTCTTTACAATTATTTTTGGCGTAAAACGGAACGTAAATAATCGCGGAAATTAAATATCCGTGGGTCAAAATCAAATTGCCGACTTTCATTTCTGCATAATACGGAACTAAAGTATTACCCCAAATTCATTTCCACGGTGAAAAAGAAACTCTTTACGAATTATTTTTTGGGCGTAAAAACGAGAACTAAATATCGGACGAAACTTAATATCCACGATCAAAATCATATTGACGACTTTTATTTCTGGCAAAAAAAAAAAAAAAAAAAAAAAAAAAAAATTAATATCGGAACGAAATATTACCAAATTCATTTCGCGATCAAAATCATATTGCGACTTTTATTTCTGGCATAAATAACGGAACGAAATATTAGCCAATTCATCTTCCGCAGATCAAAATAAATATTGCCGGACTTTTATTTCTGGGCATAATACGGAAACAGAAATATTAGCCAAATTCATTTCCGGCAGATCAAAATCAATATTGGGCCGACCTTTTATTTCTGGCATAATACGGAACGAAATATTAGCCAATTCATTTCGCGGATCAAACATCATATTGCCGGCTTTTATTTCTGGCATAATATCGGAAGCGAAATATTTATGCCAAATTCATTTCCGCGGATCAAAATCATAATTGCCGACTCCTTATTTCTGACATAATAACGGGAACGATAATATCTAGCGCAAATTCCATTTCCGCGATAAAAAATCATATTGCCGACTTTTATTTCTGGCAATAAATACGGAAACGAAAATTTAGGCACAAATTCATTTTCGCGATCAAAAATCATATTGCCGACTTTAATTTCGGCATAAATACGGAACGAAAATATTAACCAAATTCATTTCCGCGGATCCAAAATCATATTGCTAGACTTTATTTCTGGCATTAATACGGAAACAAATATTAGCCCAATCATTTCCGCGATCAAAAATCACATTGCCGACTTTTATTTCTGGCATAATACGGAACGAAATATTACCTCCAATTCATTTCCACGGTTGAAAAAGAAACTCTTTACATTATTTTTGGCGTAAAACAAACTAAATATCGCGAAATTATATGCCGTGGGTCCAAAAACAAATTTGCCGACTTTCATTTCTGGCATAATACGGAAAGCTAAGTATTACCGCCATTTCATTTTCCGCGGGGACAATAAATACAGCTCTTAACAATTATTTTGAGACTTAATACGCCGAACTAATATGAGCCAAATTCAAGTTTCTGCGGGTCAAAAATAAACTCCGTATATATTTTGGCGTAATACGGAAGCTAAATGATAGCCCCGAATGAACGCCTCGTTTCTTCCGATAATTTATATTTGACAGATTTCTTACTGGCCCGGTCGGACCAGTAAAAATTAGACTAATTCTGACATTAAGCTGCCGCGACAGTGATTTTACAGTCTCGGGCCGTCGGACCCTTGCAGGTGTCGAGCGGCCTGGGCATGACTGTGAGAGATAGGAGAGAGAATTTAAAAATTCTTGTGACAGGCTCCCTGACTCTGTGGCTAATTACAAATGTACAGTTGTATGGTACATTGTAAAAAAGTAACAATTAACTTTGTAAAGGTAATTGGCCATTATTACACGGGAAAGTCTTGAGTATTATGAAAGAAGAGTCGGCGCAATTCGAGGAAAAACGTACATGTAGGATATCACACACCGAAAGTTTGTTAGGAAAGCTTGATCTTTTTGAAGTAGCATGTAGGAAAACACGCTGTTCATTAGTCAAATAGTTGGCATTCTGTGAATGTAAGGTTTAGTGTCAGGCATGAAGATGACATCATCGAAACATATCCAGGGTAGGCTTGCCGCGACCTAAGTCTCATCCAGATCAATGTGACTTTTCTGATCCCTCAGAGTACACTCACTCTCCGACTTTTCTACCCTCAGAGCTTAGAGTATTCTCACTCTCTCGACTTTTCATCTCCAAGAGTGCACTTCCGCCCTCGCTAAAATCAAGGCACAAGTCTAGTTTAGCAAAGGCAGTTGACTGATAGAATACAGTGTAGCTTCCGTATAAATATAAGATAGTTAAATCTAAACATCTGGAAGCCAGAACTAGCTCGATCATACAGTGGGAAAACTACTGCCCATGGTGTTGGCCTCAATTAATAGATTGATATGGAATAAACAACAACAACTCTTCATCTTCTAACACAACAGATTTTTGACAATTGTGGTCTATTGGCCCATGTCTCGTCACTTGTTTAGTGTGGGTGGGGGAGGGCCAAATGGAAGGGGGGGGGCTAGGGGATGAGAAAGACATCTAGGTGAATAGGTTTTGCATACGAGCAAAAATCAGTATGGCGATGAGCAGTTGTTGGTCGGTGATCGCCGCCGTAAAACAGCATTGTGCTAATTTGCATGTAACTCCAATCAAGAACAGGTTGGCCTTTGTCCTATAAATAAATGAGCACTGAACGTGAGATGAAACGAAATCTGTAAACAATCAGATTTCTGTCTGATTAATAGAAGGCATGCTGATCAGTTTGTTGTGTTCGTTTAATTCACTCTCATTATAGTGACACAAGCCACGAGTGCCATCTCAATAGGCAGTATGAGTATGTGTGCGTAATATTTAAAAATCTCTTCCCCTTTTAGCAGTAATAAAGCAGTGCCTATTTTTTTTGCCACTTCAAAAAATGGGTTATTCCGTACAATTTACATAATTTCAAACAGTAATTGCAAAATCTGAGGGGGGGGCGAGTCTGTAAAGCAGGTAGCAAATTTAAAATAAAATGGTCAAAGCCTCACACAAGAGTGAATGGAATTTAACACTTACCTGCTTCTGCCAGTTGTAAAAAAAAATGAAATGTCAGTGATCGTGTAAATGGGTATTAAAAGACCCTAAAGTTTTATTTAAAAACAAAATTGAGAGGAGGGCGATAGCCACAAGCCACAACTTCCGTCACCTCCAACATCCCATCTTGTTTTTGATCTTTTATTCAGTTCGGAATTAAAAGGAATTGTCTTGGTTTCATGTCCTAAAAATATCAATTTTTCTTATTTTCCCATATGTTTTATTGAAATTAACAAATAATTCATGGAATAAACAGTTATCATTAATCAATAAATCACAAAAGTAAAAATAAAAACAAAGTGAAAAAATATAATTAAAAAAAAGGGACAAGAAAATAAATACTAAAAAACAAAATTTCCTAAAATATTGTGTCAGCTGCCAAAATTCTATGCTTTACGTACAGGGAATCTCATTTGGCAGACGCCACTCCTGCAGTGCAGCAAAACATCACTCAATGCCCTTAGGGCCTATTTACAATTGTGAAAGGACATCATGTGAAATCTGAAGATCCACAAATTAACCGTCCAGTAGAATTTGGAAAAAGATGCACAAAAATAATTGAAAATAATTGCCATTAGTGTATGTCTTATGCTGGGAATTTTTTGTCTCTAGAAGACAATAATCAATATCAAAGAACTAACCTACACAACATGATTCCCCTAAAACTGAGTTACTCGAGCTCCTAGTACTTGCTGAAGGATCTTCAGTTGAATTTTCCAGAATGGAGATCCATAAGTTTCTGATATTTTTTTTTAGTTTCTTTATCAATTAAATAAACAAGACTCAGTAAGAAAAGGAATGTCATTTATTGGAAAATTAACCGACCTATAGGCCATTTGCGTGTGAATGCTTTGAATACCTGTAGTGAAGAACTATTCGAAATTAATCCACTAAAAGAAATTTTTTTCTCCATTCGCCTCAAAATTATACCTGAAATTACTTGTCAGATACAAAATCTCTACACAACACAACATGTACAGTAGATGAAGACAAAACTTTAATAGCTGTACATGTACATATACCTGTACATAATCCAAGGTAAAATTTTAGAACCTTCATACGTTGCCAAACCATTCAAGGATTTTTCCTTCAAACTTGCAGTTAGCTTCAGGTGAATTACCCAGGTAAAAGAACGCATTTGTTGCAATTGTTTCAAATGACAGGTGTGGGATACCCCGCTGGTTAATTGACACCATGTTAACCTCAAGATGAGCAATGCTGGCATCTGAAGAAATTTTAACTATGTGTAGAATGTTTGTGTTGATGTTGATCGTACATTTTTATTGGCATTGTTGAATTACAGTAAGCATGGTACAAAACACTATCATGCACAGACTTATTTAAAAGAAAAAATGCTTGTAAAACTAGAGGAAAAGTTGTATCCATACTCTGTTACCTGCATGGTTATTTATTAACTAAGTTCAATTGCCAACCAGGTATTGGAAAATGAATAAAAATATAGCCAAAATGCCAATTGGATGAATTTTTAGTCCTAAATTGTCATTGTGCATCCTAGAAAGATGAAATATTATCAATTTGGAACTGCAATAATTCAAATCAAAATAATTGAATTATTTTATTTTATTTTTGTTATTTATTAATTCTAATGATTTATTTATCCTGACCTCCAATTATTGCCTCACAGCACCCTATAACTCTCCTGATTAA
>JZLH01S0088630.1:17516-31581 GCA_001188425.1 Eucidaris tribuloides | reverse complement strand
ATTATCTCACTCTGAACCGATCAGGCGGTGATCCCCGGGTTTACCAGTTTGATTGTTTTCTTTATATTCCCCTCTCCATCCCGAGGTATCAACAAACTGCTTACTGTACTTCCACAAACTTCCACAAACACATAAAAAACCTGCACCTGTCCCAGCCCGTAAAGGATTCGATTTCCAAACAAATTTGCCTGTGTTTTGGCATTGAACATGAGGTTTGTTTATGCCCCAATCTAAACAATATGATTTTTGTGATTGTTTGTTCCCTCGATGTCTGCTTACCCCAACCCTCTCCGGTGTAGGTCTTGGGAGTTAAGCCGAAGAAGAAAAGAAGGAAGAGGAGAAATGATACCTCGTTGTTTATTCGTCAGAAGTCAGTTGCAGTCAAAGAAAACTAATGTCACAGCAAAGGTATTTGAGGTAGACAGATGTGCAGCAAACATCAACAAAATGCTCCCCCGGGGATGACATTATTTATAAACAATGAAGCATATCTGGAGTTATGGTGTAAACAGCAGTGTCCGTTTTCCAAGCCACTACCCTCTCGCAACCCCCAGAAAGGAGTCTATAAATAAAATGACATAGCTACATTATTGTTTAGGTAAATAGAAACAGGGAGAGAAACACGCTGTTCATCTGTCTGTCTGCTGACAATAAGCAAATTTGTCTCTCCCATGATGTAGGCCATGCTACATCTGCATGTACACCTCTCTATTATGCTCTATCGGTCTTTCTCTCTGTTGGGTACTGACGAGGATAACTCTTTCTTTGCCATGTTCACCAAGTTACAGAGAATTATAAATACATTGAAAATAATGAGAGGTATTTTTTTATTTTCACAATTCTTTTATTCAATACAATACCCTTTCTTGCAGATTTAAGCAGTCATTTACACCTGTAGGAAAATGTGGGAAAGAAAGACTTAGTATGCATGCTGCCTACCAAATAATGTCTAGAGCTTTTGTATATCATGCAGTGTATGGTCTCAATTCTTTAACAGGTTGGAAACAATTTCATTTCAATATCACATTCTGTCTAGACCCCAGCCCAAGATATTTAGTTTATGGTCTATGGTTTAATTTATTAATTTAAAAATGCTTACAATACATCTTGATTTTAGCCCCTGAGCTGTGCAGTACTTTTGAAGTTTTTGTACTCACAGGAATTGTTAATCTGGATCTACAAGTGATGACTGATACCACAGTAATATTCAAACGATTTGGATCGCAACCTGAACACCCTAATGTTGAGGGTAATGGTATGGCATGAAAGTTCCATGTAGACGTCAGTGAAACTGATGCCATTAAAGACCCCATCCACACTCACAAAGTAAAACCAGTCTTAGCAGGATCCAATGAGAGCAAAGACACAACAACAACAACAGTGTCAGGAAGTATTCTGTTTGAGGACTTCCCCAGACCACCTTGAGAGGTGACACAACACACCTTGAAGAGCATTCTTGCTTACAATGTGGAGTAATACCTTCACCTCAAGAAGACACATTCTAAGTTCAACATGTCATTGTTCAAAACATTCCCAAAACAACTTCTAACCAACTTTGGCATGCAAATGTGAAAGTAGTGCAACCACGCAATTTTTTACAGATTTCTCCAGACCGCATGTACAGGCCTGTTCAAGCGCTTTCGGAAGTGAACCGTACCATACCGTACCGGGCCAGAGTGGTTCATTTGCGAGTGTTCAGGCAAAAATGTAGGAAGCGTTCCTCCGAGGTACCAATTTGGTACGCTTTACTCTCTAATCTGAGGGACTCGCACGTTACAGTATTGCGGAATGCGTTCAGGTACTTAATGCGGTACGGTTCGCCTTGGCATGCTCTAGACCACATCGAGAGGTGATCCTCCCTGGCACGCTTCTGGAGCGGTACGGTACGGCACAGTTTGCTTTAGGGGTGTTCAGGTGCCTCCTCTGGCACGGTTCGGCACGGTACGGTTCACTTTAGGAGAGCGCTTGAACAGGCCCTAAGTCCCCTGTTACGCTGTAGGCCAGCTTTTCAGACTGGCCCATTCTCCAGTGGTATTTTTTGCAATGATGCTGTACAGCAGCATTGCCTTGTTACGTTTGCCGACATTCTCACATCCCTGTATTCCTTCTGTTACAACTCCAGCCCGCTGTTGTAGCCGGCCTCAGTTCGCTTTGCACTACACACCCACTGTGGCTGGCTCCATGCAAGCCCGGCCTCAGACCACGTCCTAATGTGGACTGAAACCTGGCTTGCCCGAGGCCGGGCTGTGTCTACTTTCTGCATTTACCCAGCGAGCGGGCTGGCCATGCGTAATTATGTAACAGGGTCTAAGATAACCTCTTCATGAAAACACAACTTTTGGATAAAATTTACTTGACCATTTAATAATTTTGTGTTGTATCCGATAATGATTACGGGAGGCCTACCATAAAATGAAATTTTAGGCCATTATACATGTAGGTCCACCACCAAATGATTTATCTTATTGAGTTTAGAGAGACTGAAGGAAATGTGTTCTGCCGCCAGAGCTGCCTTTGGGTTCATGATTACTCTTAAGAGCAATTTTATTTACAAGTTCATTGTACATGTAAGTGTGAATGGGGTTGTTACAGACCCGTTCAGACATCGGCCCAGTCTCGGTCAAGGTACAAGAACCTTTCAGAGACCAATCCTCTCGGTTGACCTTTGTCACAAACTAAACAGGAAGCGAGACAACGAGGTTGATCACCACGTCGCTGCAGTGGTTGTTTTCATTGTTGTTGTTGTTGTCTTCACCACAGCTCTGGCCAGCCTAGGTCATGTTGGGTAATCGCTATAAATGTCCTCTTCTGACAGGAGACAAGCTGGTGTGTGTAGACTCGAGAGTCTGGCAACTATCATCAATCCAGTGCAGAATCTTTTACAAATATTTGGAGAAGTGTTAGTGAGTTATTTTTCTGTATTATTTTTTTTTCATTTTATTTATTTTATTTATTTTAGATTTATTTTATTTTATTTTGTTTCATTCCATATTGTTTTTCTTCTTTTTTTATTTTATCTAATTTCATTTAATTTCAGTTCAGTTTTTAGTTTTATTTAGTATTATTTTTTCATTATTTTTATGTTTATGTCATCTTTCTTCATTTTTCTTTCGTCTGTCTTATATTGGCTCTTATTCTAATGCAAGTTCAGAAGCATATATACACATACATGTACTGTAATAGACTACTAGAGTAGGTAGGTCCATATTGTACAGTGCAGAACCAAGACAGTCAAAACCATAAATGCCCAACTTCATGTTGGAAAAGTACTGCGTCCTGAAAATAGAAATGAAAATCTTGCAAAATAATCTGTTATAATATTGTGAATTACCAACACATGGAAGATCAGAAAATTATAACTATAAGATCAATATCAAACAAACAGAAAATTATGTTTATAATACATGAAAATAAATTTGTTATCTGATCAGGTTGATATGACTTTGTTTATTCACTCTGAACCGATCAGGCGGTGATCCCCGGGTTTACCAGTTTGATTGTTTTCTTTATATTCCCCTCTCCATCCCGAGGTATCAACAAACTGCTTACTGTACTTCCACAAACTTCCACAAACACATAAAAAACCTGCACCTGTCCCAGCCCGTAAAGGATTCGATTTCCAAACAAATTTGCCTGTGTTTTGGCATTGAACATGAGGTTTGTTTATGCCCCAATCTAAACAATATGATTTTTGTGATTGTTTGTTCCCTCGATGTCTGCTTACCCCAACCCTCTCTGGTGTAGGTCTTGGGAGTTAAGCCGAAGAAGAAAAGAAGGAAGAAGAGAAATGATACCTCCTCGTTTATTCGTCAGAAGTCAGTTGCAGTCAAAGAAAACTAATGTCACAGCAAAGGTATTTGAGGTAGACAGATGTGCAGCAAACATCAACAAAATGCTCCCCGGGGGATGACATTATTTATAAACAATGAAGCATATCTGGAGTTATGGTGTAAACAGCAGTGTCCGTTTTCCAAGCCACTACCCTCTCGCAACCCCCAGAAAGGAGTCTATAAATAAAATGACATAGCTACATTATTGTTTAGGTAAATAGAAACAGGGAGAGAAACACTGCTGTTCATCTATCTGCTGCTGACAATAAGCAAATTTGTCTCGCCCATGATGTAGGCCATGCTACATCTACATGTACACCTCTCTATGCTCTTTCGGTCTTTCTCTCTATAGTGTACTGACAAGTTTAACTCTTTCCTTTTCATGTTCACCAATTTGCACAGAATAATAGATACAATGAAAACAATGAGTAGGGATTTGCTTAATCCCTGCTAATCCATTTACTCAGTACAATACCCTCTCAGTAGGTCCAACAAGTCATTTACACCTCATGAAAGATCAGAGAAGTGTGTCCCAAACTGAATGAGAATCCTGATTTGAACTCAAACTTCACTTTAAAAATGTGGCAAAGGAGTTGATGTGCATGCTTCCAACCAAATAATGTCCAGACCTTTTGTATTTCATGCAGTGTACATTTTGTACTCAAACAGGATAGTTAATTCTGAATGCCTGCAAACAATTTGGATTGCAACCTAAATACTGTATGTAATAGTGCTGTAGTCAAAAGGTTAACCGTCCGGTAACCGACCGTCTCCAATCAAAACCGATTTTCATTTTAGGTTAAGGATAACCGTTTTGGTTCATTTTGAAGCAGAAATCTTCGATTAAGTCATCCAAAAAACATTGAAATATTGCATAATTATCAGAAAGGATGTAAGATTCTCAGTATTTCAATGTTTTATATATGCCAAAATATGAAAGAACACATGGATATGTGCCAAAATAAACATATAAAAAAACAATAAATTAGCAGATACCTGAATTAAAGTGAAATGACATACACTTATAAGGAAGAAATGTCTGAAGACTAAAAAAAGGTTAACCGAAAACCGATCGTTTTTGAGGTAGGTTAACCGTTTTTGAAATAACCGAAATACTACAGCTCTAGTATGTAATGTACAAATTAAAGTAACATTGAGGTATAATGGCATGAATGTTTGTAGACATCAGTGAAACTGATGCCATCAAATACCCCATCCACACTCACAAAATAAAACCAGTCTTAGCAGGATCCAGTGAGAGCAAAGACACAACAACAACAGTGCCAGGAAGTATTCTTTTTGAGGACTTCCCCAGACCACCTTGAGAGGTGACACAACACACCTCAAAGAGCATTCTTGCTTACCATGTGGAGTTAGACCTTCACCTTAGACACATTCTAAGTTCAACATGTCATTGTTCAAAACATTCCCAAAAGAACTTCTAACCAACTTTGGCATGCAAATGTGAAAGTAGCGCAACCAGGCAATTTTTTGCAGATTTCTCCAGACCGCATGTACCTAAAGGCCTGTTCAAGCGCTATCGGAAGCGAACCGTACCACAGGGCTCGACACTAGCACTTGCCCGCTTGCCCGGGGCAAGTAAAATTTCATGTGGGGCAAGCAAAAACTCAAAATGTTAAAATTTACTTGCCCGACTGGGCAAGTAAAATTTTGATCATGAAATAAGCAAAATATGTCCAACAACAACCAAGATATGTCTAAAATTTTGTGTTCAGGTCTATTTCAACATTATTTGGTTCATTGTATTTAATTTTATGACTCAACTTCATAAATCACACCTATTGCAACCCCCAGAATTAAAATAATAAATGTCCAATGCTATAAAAAGCCTTATTGTTTACATTTAGTGGGAAATCATTTTTAATGTTTTTGTTTGTTTATCGGGCAAGTAAATATTTCATTTGGGCAAGTAAAAATCTGAAAGTGATGATTTCACTTGCCCGACGGGCAAGCAGGCAAAAAAGTTAGTGTGGAGCCCTGCGTACCATACCGTACCGGGCCAGAGTGGTTCATTTGCGAGTGTTCAGGTAAGAATGTGGGAAGCGTTCCTCCAAGGTACAAATTCGGTACGCTTTACTCTCTAATCTGAGGGACTCGCACGTTGAAGTATTGCGGAATGCGTTCAGGTGCTTAACGTGGTACGGTTCGCCTTGGCATGCTCTAGACCATGTCGAGAGGTGGTCCTCCCTTTCACGCTTCTAGAGCGGTACGGTACGGTACAGTTTGCTTTAGGGGTGTTCAGGTGCCTCCTCTGGCACGGTTCGGCACGGTACGGTTCACTTTAGGAGAGCGCTTGAACAGGCCCTAAGTCCCCTGTTACGCTGTAGGCCAGCTTTTGAGACTGGCCCATTCTCCATTGGTATTTTTTGCAATGATGCTGTAGTTGTACAGCAGCATTGCCTTGTTACGTTTGCTGACATTCTCACATCCCTGTATTTCTTCTGTTACAACTCCAGCCCGCTGTTGTAGCCGGCCTCAGTTCGCTTTGCATAACACACCCACTGTGGCTGGCTTCATGCAAGCCCGGCCTCAGACCACATCCTAATGTGGACTGAAACCTGGCTTGCCCGAGGCCGGGCTGTGTCTACTTTCTGCATTTACCCAGCGAGCGGGCTGGCCATGCGTAATTATGTAACAGGGTCTAAGATAACCTCTTCATGAAAACGCAACTTTTGGATAAAATTTACTTGACCATTTAATAATTTTGTGTTGTATCCAATAATGATTACGGGAGGCCTACTATAAAATGAAATTTTAGGCCATTATAGGTCCGCCACCAAATGATTTATCTTATTGAGTTTAGAGAGACTGAAGGAAATGTGTTTTCCCCGCCAGAGTTGCCTTTGGGTTCATGATTACTCTCAATAAGAGCAATTTTATTTACAAGTTCATTGTACATGTAAGTGTGAATGGGGTTGTTACAGACCCATTCAGACATCGGCCCAGTCTCGGTCAAGGTACAAGAACCTTTCAGAGACCAATCCTCTCGGTTGACCTTTGTCACAAACTAAACAGGAAGCGAGACAACGAGGTTGATCACCACGTCGCTGCAGTGGTTGTTTTCATTGTTGTTGTTGTTGTCTTCACCACAGCTCTGGCCAGCCTAGGTCATGTTGGGTAATCGCGGATTAGCCTTAATTCTATAAATCTCCTCTTCTGACAGGAGACAAGCTGGTGTGTGTAGACTCGAGAGTCTGGGAACTATCATCAATCCAGTGCAGAATCAATTTTACAAATATTTTGAGAAGTGTTAGTGAGTTATTTTTCTGTATTATTTTTTTCCATTTTATTTATTTTAGATTTATTTTATTTTATTTTGTTTCATTCCATGTTGTTTTTCTTCTTTTCTTTTCTTTTTTTCTAATTTCATTTAATTTCAGTTCAGTTTTTAGTTTTATTTAGTATTATTTTTTCATTATTTCTATGTTTCTTATGTCATCTTTCTTCATTTTTCTTTCTTCTGTCTTATATTTTCTCTTATTCTAATGCAAGTTCAGAAGCATATATACACATACATGTACTGTAATAGACTACTACAGTAGGTAGGTCCATATTGTACAGTGCAGAACCAAGACAGTCAAAACCATAAATGCCCAACTTCATGTTGGAAAAGTACTGCGTCCTGAAAATAGAAATGAAAATCTTGCAAAATAATCTCAGTTATAATAATTGTGAATTACCAACACATGGAAGATCAGAAAATTATAACTATAAGATCAATATCAAACAAACGGAAAATTATGTTGTTTATAATACATGAAAAAAATTTGTTAACTGATCTGGTTGATATGACTTTGTTTATGGTTGCAGTTATAATATTCTAAAGTACCAAACTAGGTGAACATATTGTTGTATAAATAATTACCAGTGCAAATAAATAAATGAATCATAAATAAGAACTACAACATGCAATATAAGAAGGAGAAGATAAACCTAAATAAATATGGAAAATGAATTAGATAATATATAGAAATAAATAAATACTGGTATATAAATGACTAGATGATATCAAATAAATGACCCAAGATGAATGCATGTGGCCAGATTACTTCTACTGGCCATGCAAAGCAATTTTAAACAAACGGATTGTATCATATAAATGCAATACTGCATGTATGTACATCATACATATAGAACACATTTGGGTGAGCAGATTTTTTTTGTTCAAGATAAAGAGGAAAATGACCTTGCCTATGGTTTCAGATTTGGTATTCCAAAGTGCCAAACTAAACAAACAGTCAAACAAACTAATGAATAAATAAATAAATAAATAGTAAACAACAACTGATTTAATTCTCAGTAAATAACTCACAAAAAATGACCTTCGGGAGTGGGTGCTAAGACTACCTGTACAAAACAGTTTATGAATAAACAAAAGAAGTAAATAAATAAATGAATAACAGTTGGATCATTTCACATCATGGCAACACAACTTTTGAGGTAAACAAGGTTGAGAAAAAAATAAAAACTTGCCTATGATCAGGTTATTGCCAAGATGAATAGAGAGTTAAATTTTCAAATGATGACCTTAAAAAGAAAATCAATAAAACTTAGAATACATGAAACAAAAAGGTACACTGTACTTCTTTACCAAGGATAAGCAGGTATTTGATTGAAATTGCCATGTAATTTTTTTAAAGAGTACATTTAAATGGTTTGGGTGCTGATCATCCTGCAGATAATTTCATATTCAAATATCTAATATTCATACAACTTGGCCTTGCATTTACCAGCTCAGTCCCATTTTCAAATGATAAAGTATTGGGTAGGCAGTATTTTTTTGTTGTGTTTCAAAGGGTTGTGTAACACAACACAGCCCAAAGAGCTATTCATGAAAAATAATCATCCAAAAACCAAGCCATACTGTATTTTTTTTTGTATGTATGCAATCTGAAACTTTGTTCAATCTGAAACAACTTTTTAATTGCTTTTTATGTGAACTGTATTTGTCTTGGCACTTTTGAATAGTTACATTTGTCTCAAAGTCCAAACAATTACAATTTGTGACTATGTGATCACAATTCAGTATAAAAAAAAGTAAGTGGGAATGAAATAACATCTGAAATTCATTTGCAGATATTTGCCGATATTGATATAGAGTATGCTTGTTGATATTTTATTGCAAATTCCATCTTGTAGGATGAAGTGGGGGCTCCCAAGGCACTTAATTACAATATGTATGAAGGATTTAGGAGGTAGTATCAGCTTACCTGACTTTTGAATTGCATAATTCAGAAAAGCTGTTTCAAATCTCCTGTATGCATGATAAATACGCTCTCGCCGTATAATACATCCCGTCAGATCTTGTTTGCCTGATGTCGTTAGAGCCACCAATTATTATAACTAAATCTACCCACCGA
Source organism: Eucidaris tribuloides (assembly GCA_001188425.1). Taxonomy (NCBI): domain Eukaryota; kingdom Metazoa; phylum Echinodermata; class Echinoidea; order Cidaroida; family Cidaridae; genus Eucidaris; species Eucidaris tribuloides. The sequence continues at coordinate 22,370 of JZLH01S0088630.1, read as the reverse complement.
GAAAGAGAGAGAGAGAAAAAAATTGTATCATATTGACATCGCTCCAATAAAATCTGTATGGATATTCCCCCAGCTTGGTCAAATGGTGGGTGGACTTGTTTGTAATTACATTTTATGAGATCGTGGACAGCGCCTGGTGCACAATCTATTCAGAAAATAACACCTACAGGCACTCCACAATGTAATTGCTTCACATGTTCTGCGCATAAATTTACAACTGGAGTATTACTCTACGCCACAGTAACAAAAAATTGAACCGTTGCATTGTTTGTGGGGGATTTGATAAATACTGCTTGAAAGTTATGAAGCTGGAAATTACGGGCAAATTAGTCGACGGTCTTAGCCGTAATCAGGCCAGTGGCCAGGGCTTTAGCGCTGCTCTAGCATTGCTTTAGCGTCCCGTGGCAGCGGTGTCGGGGCGAGGGGGGATTTGCGAAATCTCAGAAAGTCTGGAAGGTTTGCGGGCTGACGGGGATTTGGGGATCTGGTGAGTGACAATGAGGCCGTTCACCTTTGAAATGAATCGTGCGAACCAAGGGGGTGGGATGGGGGATGTACTACGATGTCGTAAGTGGTGCTTACAGTCACTTTTGCCTGAGAGTCGAGACCATATCCAGTACTCTGTATCTCTCCAGGGTCTACGGAGCTATGAGCTGATACCGCCCACAGATTGAGGGATTAGGACTAGTTAACTGATTGTACATTGTTGTACCAGCAAATCCCAATACTGAAGACAGTTAATGAATTATTTAAAACAAATTACAGGTGTATTATCCTGGGCAACTGGTGGTCAAATTAAGTTATGGCTTGTTTGATGAGATCTGAGAATTGTTGCCTGATGATCATTGGCACCAGACACAGGGGAATGAGATGGAGCAGTCCCCTGTCCCCCCCCCCCACCTTGTTCCCGCTTCCCACCATTTACTGAGGGCGCGAACAAGGTTCAAAAGTTTAGCCCCTAAAAACTGTATGATAATAAATAGTGATATACATGTAGGCCTATGTAAAGACATCATATCATAGTTACATGAATTTTCAAAATGATAAAAGAGGTGAAAAAAAATAAATAAAACATGTTAAAAAAAGGGGGCAGCATACCGAACATCACATGTTCAGTTATATTGGTAATTCTTTTCCTATTAAAAATACTCAAGTTTTGGTTGAAATGATCTACTATTTTTTATTAATGTAGCCTCCATCCTTATAAACCGAACCTGACCGAAGTGGATGATACCATTATGATTTGCAGGGGTGACTCATATTTCGAGAGGAAATATTACACAAGGTTCATCATTCTGGGAAAACTAATTTGGGGGTGCAAAGGAAAATTATACATACTGGTACAAGTAAAATGAATGATTAAACCATTCTTTATCAAGCGGTTATAACTGAAGAATTTTTAAGACAATTGTTAATTTTGTATTAAGATGTTTGCACTCCATTGGACTTCAGCATAAATGTAGAGAGTAGTTGCTGGGGTCATTGAGATCAGCTTATTTGGAATATATTGTTTTTCCAAGGCTGCATTGTTTACAATTCACAAACGCTAGCGCGCGCATGTATTTCTGGAGTATTGTGTACTTTTCATTAGTAATTGGCCGATTGTAAAAATAATAATACTATGCACTTTTGAAAATTGAGAAGGGGTTATCTTCAATAGTTACAAAGGGTACAGCAGTCCCCTGCCCCCTTATATTGGCCTACATTCTATACATATGTTGATGTTTGACAAATTACCATCTGAAATTAATACAGTCACAAATTAATTGACCCGCATTGTACTTGTCCAAGTACATGATACGCATTATTGATTATTGATCCAGCAAAGGTTTCAACTATTTCAGTCACAGTTTTGAATAGCAGTATTTAGTTATTGAAACATCTGGTTTTAGAAAGTCACAGCACTGCAGAAGGGTAGTATTATTAACATACATAATGCATGTATTTAATTGCATCTGTGCAAATGTACTTTGCAAAATTGCATTAATGTCACAAATATTTCACGCGGTGAATTTGTATTAAATGTCACCTTTAGAAGTATCATTATACTAGGCCTACACCCAGTACATGGATGTTTCTAATGTATGTATGTGGAACTTCAATTGAGTTAGAGTCAGTTACATTATTTACATGTGGGTGTATCTTGCGATCTAATAAATGACCCGATTGCAAATTCATGTCATTTATCAAAGCCAAAGTGTTGAGTTTAGATCGATCATACAGATTCTTCTTTCACAAAGTATGGTATTGTCACATGGCCCACACCAGACATCAGAAAACAACATCCAACCTACTGAAATTATTTGGAATGACATATTGTGTAAATACACTGTACATAGAGAAGAAAATACAATTTAAGAACCTTTAGCAAAGTATAGGAGCTACATGATTGTAGAAACTTAGTTTTAGTAAAATTATACTGACCATTCCGCTTTTATTTGAATTATTGTCTCAGAGACAAATATCCGTGGCAGTTGGTTTTAGGGGAATTTTTCAAATCATAGGTTATTGCTGATCTTCAGATTTCACAGCTATTTCATAAATAGCCGAATAGCATGAGTGATATTTTGCTGTGCTGCGGGATGTGTGCAAGTAAGATTCCTTGCCTTTAAGCGTAGTGATAAGTTTCCAGTGTACGTAATTATTAGCCATTCCGAAAATATGTTTGTCAAAGAGTGTTCGCATTCATGCTAGAAAATGAAGTGGGAACAGGAAATAGTGAATCAGATATTTTTGAAGAAATTTCCGTGAAATTGTAACTGAAGTATGTGTGTCTGTCTGTCTGTGTCTGTGTGCATTCAGTAGGGTGATGCAGTGTTCACTGTTGTTCAAATAAAATTTTCAGCCATGAATAGTCTTGCCAAAGAAGTCTTTCAATTTCAAAGTATGATCTCTTCGACCGATTATGTTATGATAGTGGACATGCACTCACCACCATCGAAACATAATAAGAATCATGATGCGCAAGATCCCCAGAAGTGACAGAACATGATCCCTGAATGCTCGTCTGCAGAAAACACAACCAGCCCTAGCCGGGCCGCAGGAATAACATGCACCTCACAAATACACAAGTGCAGACGAACACAAACAAATGATTTCATTTCTCGCATTACCGGGGCGCTGTAATATCTGTCAGTGCATGATTTATCATCTGAACAAACAAGTGCGGATAATTGCCATATACAAGCCCCGGCCAAAAAACAAATTCAGCCTCGGCCGTCCCAGGAAGAAGAAGAAGAAAAAAAAAGAGTGCCTGCAGCAAAAATATCAATTTAGATGCTCCAGCTTACACCTGTAAAACCGCGCCATGCCGTACCCCGGCTTTCCCCCCAGTCTGCATCCTTACTCTCGTTGTTTATTTTTCATTGGATTTACCTTGTGCATTAAACTTTCAGCTCTTCTCATCCTCACCGGGAACCGATATTTGTCTTGAACATACACACAGTTTGTGCAACGGCTAACGCAAACAAACTTGGCACGTCAACAATGTGGCGGACACTTCCAGGTTTTTGCCATTATTGCGCAAAACAAAACAAAACGAGAATCGCTTTATACCTCGTATCGCATCAGTCGATAGTTTTCGCTGGCATTGTTTGATGTTGACGTTAACTTTCATATTTCTTCTCTTCTCTTTGTTTTTTTGTTTGTTTGATTTTGTCATGTCCAGTTACTCGTGGTGATCGATTGCTCGGGAACGATTGGGCTCCATGAGTGAGATTTTGGCGAACGCTGCTGCCGCTTCTGTCGATCCCAAACAGCGCAGCAACTCGACTCCGGAGAATGACGCGAGGATTAACCCAGAAACACCAAAGGTGTGTTGTTGTTTTTATTTCGTGCACGGTTTGCTATATTTTATTATTATTTCGTGTGTGGCAAGTTTTGTCCTCACATTTTTTCTTTTCATTCGTCTCCGGGCAACATCTACTAAGAGCAAAGTTTTATGATTTTCATAATTCATATTTTTCTTGTCAATAATTGTACTCTACCTGTTCTCCCTAATGGTGAAAAAAAAACTATACGTGTTAACCAGACATTTTTGTCACATTTATTTTATACCCAATGTTTTATTCGAAATTAGCAACTCTGGAAGTTCCAGTGTTTGAATGGACAAATACATGTTAATACCACAGAATACAAAACTTTGGAAGTTATGCTGCCGCTACTGGCAAGATATGTACTGAAAATACCACACATGAGGGAAATGGGCCTGGCAAAACCACATACTCATAGATTTCACTTTTTTTACATTTTGTACATTTTTTCAGGCCTTCATTTTTAGACCTTATCAGAGACACTAAGGACATGGAGGATTATGCAGCACAGATTTTTTTTTTTTCATACTGTAGACATTGTTAAATGATGCCTTTAAAAGTCATGGAATGAAAGTCAAAAAGGTCTCATCAACCCCCCAAAACAAATTCAGCAGAGTTAGTACTGACTTCAACCGACATGAATACCAGTAATTCTACGGATCTGCTGATCACCACAGAAATATACTGTGTCCCATTTTTGTTTGTTCACTTGTCGTAAAATGGACTTATTTCTCATTTCACCAGTGATTGCAACGTTTAAACACAAATACTTGCTTCCAAACGATCATTACACAGTCTTTAAAGATAACTCCTGACAAAAATACAGACAGGAAGTAATTAAACAATACAGCTGGTTCATACACATGTAGAAGTCAGAATTCAAAAAATGACCCTGTGTTGAGGAGCTGTGTTAGTGATTGCTTTTGTTTAATTCTGATTAGAACTTGAGAAGAATACCTTCACCTGTACATTCCGTAAAATCTTGTGCACGCAGTTTCTCACTAGCTTTCTCAATGAGTTATCCAGTTTGTTTCTTTGTTGT
>JZLH01S0088619.1:2385-13996 GCA_001188425.1 Eucidaris tribuloides | reverse complement strand
GACCCTAACCGCAAAGTATATTGACGTCAATGAAAATTCCAACCTAAGTCTGTGTGGTGGAGAAGTCAAGGAAAAGAAGACGGGGCGGTTCACACTTTTACGATCTGGAGCCGCGCTACATGCATGCTGTGATACTCAACCATTGACCTAGTATACTGAACTTTTAACATTACGTTCGTAAATTTGTCCTCATTGTATGGAATGTCCTCTGGCCTGACATTGAGCAAATTCCATCAGTATGAATAGACCTTGAGTACTGAGCCCTTGTTGGATAAACGCATCAGGCATTGAGAGGCCTTTCAGTCCCATATTCAAAGTATCATGTTCAAAGTTTATGGTTAGTTTAGATTGGTACCAAGGGGATTAAGGAAAGACTTAGTTGGCGGAGAAATTTTTTATTTTTTTATATGAATGTTGATGAAATGATTTGTCAGAGTTATCCACCTTAAAAAGAAAACGAAAAGCGGTACACTTAGCGAGATAATCAACTATTTTCTCTAGTGATATTTGCATTTCATCTTTTTCCAGTTTATGACAGTAACAATTTTGCTGACAAAGTATTCGTCTGTACATTATCCTGCCACTCAATTCCGAGTTCCGGGTTTGTACACGTCAACAAAGAGACATTAATTATCCAAACATTTCACATTATTGACAGCAACGTCATTTATCCATACTCCATTCACAAAGGAAAATAAAAAATTATATCAATATGCAGATGCTGGAAAATCGTTCTGAATATTCCAATCAAGCTTAAACAGTTTTAAAAAAGCTATTCTTCAGAGCTTTAACAGGTTAATCACTGAAGAAGTTTAATGTTAAATTCATCGTATAACAATGTTTCTAGTTAAAAAGAAATATGAGCTGCACGATTCCCCATGCCATACCCGTGTCTCTGAAGTCCCCAATGAAAAATGTAACCCATAAAGATTATTAAGTGCTTTTAGAAAGTGAAAATCACTGAGCAATCATTTTTGTCCGCTGACAATAATTCTTGTCCCGATTTTTATCTGTAAATATTTCACGAGGGTCAGCATAACTTTCTGAAGTTTTGTGTTCTAGGTGTCCATTTGTTCATTCAAACACATTGATATATGCCAGATAGCAAAAGTTTGACAATTTCTTAAATGGGGCTTCCACAATGTTATACAGCGTGTCTCAAAAAAAATTGTGCAAGTGAAAACCGCCCTCTTTGGCAATTAGAAAATACTCTTGTGACATGATGCTTACGTCAACATAAAGTGCACAGTCTTAGCTTTCAATATACCGTAGTTTTGTAATTTTGCTTGTCTTAATCTTGAGATATGTTAATTTAAATAAGAAAGGGTAAAATTGCGATTGTGCCACTTTTACTCCAGTCCCGAGTAAAAGTGACACAATTGTGATTCCACCGTTTTGTTGTACAAGATCAGTCTCGAGATCAGTACAAGCAAATAGAACAGAACAAACCAGCATTTGAAAGCTAAGACTTGCCCTTGACGGTGATGTAAGCATGAACGTCAAGCCAGAGCATTTTCAATTGTCCGAAGTAGGCGCTTTTATCTTGCAGAATTTTGAGACATGCTGCAGCACGTCTCAAAAATTTTCAAGTGAAAAGCGCCCTCTTTGCACAGTTAGAAAATACTGCTGCTGACACGTGTTCACGTTCAACATCCAAGGACAAATTCTTAGCTTTCAAATGCTGTTTGTTCTGTTCAGTTTGCTTTGTTTTGATCTCGAGATATCTTGTAAACAACAAAATGGTGGAATCTCAACTGTGTACTCTTACGGGAAGAGGGCCTGATGCTGGATATTGACTGTACAGTAAAAGTGCACATTTGTGATTTTACCCTTTTTCGTTGTTAACCTGAACATATCTCAGGATTTAAACAAGCAACTGAACAGAACAAACGGAATGTGAAAGCTAAGACTATAACCATTCGATGGTGATGTAAGCATGACGTCACAACAATGTTTTCTCATTAACCTAAGAGGGCGCTTTTGACTTGCACAATTATTTTTGAGACACTCTAATATAGTGTCTTTAAAAGAAACTCCATAGTCTTAGACTTTGATTTTGGTACCCTATAGCTACAATAATAAAGTGTTCATTCTTCTTTTAATTCCCGTTATCTGTATTGTATACGAAAGATTTAGTTATGCTTTAATCGTAAGTACATTAAGTGGTTAACGAAATGTAGAAATACGATTAATACCAGTTCCTTTGTGTACAGTAGCCTTCAGTAAATCTGCTAGTGTAAACCTGAATAAGTGTCAGTAGGTCTACTATATGTGTACAGGAAGCATTTTTTTTCTGGTGGTGGGTCGGGGGGGGGGGGGCAATAGATATATCATCTTCATCCTATCAAAATACTTTTACCCTCTACTCAGAAATCACCCACCTCCACCCATAACCACCTCCACACACACAAAACCAATTATACCCCCACAGACAGACAAACAGACACACACCAACTATACACCCACAGAGCCATATAACACACACACGCACACACCACACACACAACACACATTTATACGACGCCAAAAAAGCCACAGAGCCACACACACACAGAAACCCCACACATTTATACACCCCACAGAGCCCACACACACACACACACACACACACACACACACACACACACACACACACACACACACACAATTATACACCCCACAGTCACAAATAACCACATTATCACATACACAAAAAGTACACCTACAAACACACACACATACACAGTTCTTCTATCTGACAAAACAATATGCAGCAATTGATAATAATAATAATAATAATAATAATAATAATAATAATAATAATAATCCATAATTCTGAGACAAGGGTTTGGCAAATGCATGTGTTCCCCATGGCAAACAGTGTTTTTCATTTTTTGGGCATAAACATGCACAGAAGAAAACTAACTCCATTTATATCTCCATTTATCAAAGAATCACCCACAGATAGAACGTTTCTTAAAATGTCATACAATAATGTCTGGTATATTTAATGCCAGCTGTACAAAAATTTACAAAACAAATATAAATACAATATTTACAATAGGTACACATACAATTTATGTCGAGTTGGACATATTGTTAGGATGTCAACTTACTCATTTCCGCCAAAATGTGATAGAGTATTTCTAACCTCAAGCTGGATGTCCATTAATTGACAAAAAAAATCCAATTCCCACACAGCTGTTATAACAAACATTCTATTCCATTTGCTGTCATTACACACATAATTTTCTTAAAATGAATAATTTCCACACTCTTTACATTTGCTATGTATATCTAATCAAATGTTTCATTCACCCATCATTTTTCACAATATAAATCTTTGAGAAATTCCTCCCCCAGTTGTCATAAAAACTAACAGACGTGAAATGAAATTAAAAACCATAATTAAAGGTCTTACAATGGGAATAATTTCAGCCATGATTTTCTTGTAATTTCAGTTCTGAATGGACTAACAGAAGGACTAGTGATTGGGTCAGAGAGAAGACTGGTGTCAGCCATTGGAATTTTGTATTTTGTGAAATGTAATGAAATAACGAAATATGGTCACTGGCGACATAGACCACACAGTTTGGTGTGCAGTATGGTGAATCATTGCAGAGCTGCCAACTTTCATTAATGCCTTTCAGTGATTTAACAGCAAACTAGAGCAATTCGGCTGCGTGCAACCGATGGGGCATGCCTCCGCACCCCCGTCCAATTCCGAACTTGAAATGTACGGGGAATCGTGACCTTTGACCGTTCAACTCTGAAATCTCATCAATGCCCCATAAAACATACTTCACTTAAGTTACATCAATATCCGATATCCCGATAAGCCATTCTCAAGTTATCATGGTAAAGACACCATGTATGGGGCCTCGTGACCTTTGACCTTCAACCCCAAAATCTTATCAGTTCATTGGTGCCTTATAACACTTACTTCACCCCAGTTACATCAATATCCGATAAGCCATTCTCACATTATCGCGGTAAAGACACGTACTAAGTATGGAGTCTAGTGACCTTCGACCTTTGACCTTTTAACCCTGAAATCTGATCAGTTCATTGTTGCCCCATAGTACATACTCGGTCCTAGTTACATCAAAATCTGATCAGTGGTTCTTAAGTTATCACGGTAATGAGAACTGGTAACAGACGGACGGACAACCCGAAAACATAATGCCTCCGGCAAATTCGTTGCGGAGGCATAAAAAATCAGTAATTTGGCCATATTTTGATCAAAATCAGTAATTCAGTAATTTGTCACTGGCAACATAGACCAGACAGTTTGATGTGCAGCATGGTGAATCATTGCAGAGCTGCCAACTTACATCAATGCCTTTCAGTGATCTCATAGCAAACTAGAGCAGTTCGACTGCGCGCAGTCGATGGGTATGCCTCTGCAGTCCGCACTCCCATCCAATTGATGTAATTTGAAAAGCTTCAAGTTACCATGGTAGCAAGACCAATTAGATGAATAAGCATAAGCCCATGAGACCCTTGACCAAGTTACAGTAAAACCCAATTTAAGCAGTTCTTAAATTATCGTGACAATGAGCTAAATTTGGACATGAGGCCTTGTGACCTTTGACCTCTGACCTTTCAACTCCAAAATCGAATCAATAAATTGGTGCCTTATATTAGATACTTCTCCCAAGTTACATCAAAATCGGAAAAGTCATACTCACGTTATCACAGTAATGAGCCCAAATCAGACATATTTAAGGCCCGGTGACCTTTGACCTTTGACCTTTCAGCTCAAAAATCTAATCAGTTTATTGGTGCCTCATAATACATACTTCACCCAAGTAACATAAAAATCTGACTGGCCGTTCTCAAGTTAACATGGTAACGAGCCCAAATCAGACATATTTAAGGCCCGGTGACCTTTGACCTTTCAAATCCAAAATCTAATCAGTTTATTGGTGCCTTATAATACATACTTCACCCACGCTACATGAAAATCCAACTGGCTGTTCTCAAGTTATCGCGGTAACGAGCCCAAATCAGACATATTTTAGGCCCGGTGACCTTTGACCTTTGACCTCGAAAATCTAATCAGTTCATTGGTGCCTCCTAATACATACTTCACCCAAGTTACATGACAATCCGACCAGCCGCTCTCAAGTTATCGCGGTAACGAGCCTAAATCAGACATATTTAAGGCCCGGTGACCTTTGACCTTTGACCTTTCAGCTCCAAAATCTAATCAGTTCATTGGTGGCTCATAGCACATACTTGGTCCTAGTTGCATCAAAATCCGATCGGGAGTTCTCAAGTTATCGCGGTAACGAGATCCATTAGTGGACGGACGGACGGACAACCCGAAAACATGATGCCTCCGGCAACTTCGTTGCGGAGGCATAAAAAATCAGTAGTTTGGCCATAATTTGAATCAAAATGAGTAATTTTAACACAAATGCAGTAGAATTACTCACTAATAATAAAATCAGTACTCTCATGAAACCATCGGTATTCGGTATTCTTTGCCATTTTCAGAGGAAATTACTGAAAATCAGTACCACTTGGCAGATCATGGCAAAAGTTATGATGGTCGCCAAAGATTTCACTGGGTGGATAACATCATTCAATGGTGTAACGGACTGGAACCAGCTACAGACAATGCCATTGAGCAGCAACGGCCCTCTCGAAGCTATAAGGCACAATCAATCAAACAATCACCATCTACATTGTGAGAACCACGTGCCTGTGGTGAAAAATTGCATTGTGAGACATGTTTGGGCCCTGTTTTTATATTCAGTCAATCAAAGTGGGCAGTAACCATTCTGCTACAACTGTGGAAAATCACTTGCTATTCTAAGACTTCCAGAAAATCTGGAGAATGTTCACAAAGTCTGAAGTGTCTCGAAATGTGAGAGATTTCCTTCAATCGCTTAACCCACTGTTTCTGAGATTCTGTAATTTTCATAGAGTTGATACATGGCACACATAGTTTCTGTAGGCAACGTGTTAAACTTCATGTGAGTATGACATCCTTCACAAAGTCAGAATTTTCTTGTAATGTGAGAGATTTTCTTCAATCGCTTCTTCCATTGTTTCTCAGATTCTGTAATTTCCATAGAGTTAATGCACGTCACACAAAGACTCCGGTTACACCAAAAGTCAAAAGCATTCTGACAACGGTCTCAGAACGGTTTACTCACAGTGTAACCACAACCACCAACCCAAAAGTGGTTCAAAAGTGTTCCGAAAGTGTTTTTGTCAGACCACCTCCAGGGGTCTTCTGAGACTGTTCTCAGAACGCGGTGTAACCACACAAGCGTTCTGAAACCATTCCAGCACAGGAAGTTACGTAACAATATTAAACATGCGAACCACGTGGGCCGGAAGTATGGAGAGACTTTGAAAACCAAACGGGCATGGATCATTGCCAGTGGTAACCGCTGCATGCTGTACTGAACATGAATGAGGCAGCTCATGTGGCGGTGGTGTAACCACACCAGTGTAGGTCCAAACCCATTCCGAGATTAATGAAAGCTTTCAGAGACCGTTCTCAGTATGGTTATGTCAGTGTAACCAGGGCCATAATTTTTTTACGTAGGTTAAACTTCATGTGAGTATGACAGCCTTCAGGAATGTATCAAGAGCCTTTTCCAGTCCCAGAGTTGCCACCATCTTGTCGAATTCTGCGGGAATCCGCTTCAGTGTCTTCTTCTTATCCACACTTGAAACTGAGAAGAGAGTGGAAAATAACACTGTCCTCATCAGATAAGCTCAATCACAGGCAGATTTTGTAACTGAATATCATGTACACACATACTAACACACATGCACGCATGCACACATGCACACGCACACGCACACGCACACAAGCGTTTCCTAGTTTCCAATATTACAGATGGACAGACTATACATGTACATGATACAGATCATATATTTTCAACTTCCATCAGCAAAATAAAATTAGAAATTAGAAATTAGAAATTGAAATCAAACTACCTTGATTAACCCTTTACACGCGGTATTTGCATCCATGCACTCCCTGCAGCGTGCGGGATTCGCATTTCACGCTCAAACGTAGAAACGATTGTATTCACCCGAATTACACTGATTTCCCGGATACTAGCAGTAATCTCTTTGTATTGTTTACATTCCTCAAGTACGGGGGTATTATGGTAGGTTCTTAAGGAACCAGAAAAATCGATGAATACAATCGAGGCTTCATGATACAATAGGACAAAGGATTAGACACAAGTTAACTTTAAAAGGAACTGGAAAAGTCAATTACAATAAGACACGCTATTCACTGATAATCTCTTCATTCACTTCTCATTTGGTGACTCATCTCTTTCATGAACCTTTATAACAAGTCAGGTGTTTATGTATAACTTGTGGTTTACCCTCTTGTATTATTTGAATGGAGTTGTATATTTTCAAGCAGGAAACTTAAAACTACATGTATGTTGGTTACAATTAGCCATTACTTTACAAAATTCAGACGTATATTTCCAAACACCCTTTATGCATTAAGAAGGTCTGTAAAATGTACTTCAACTTTGCTGTAGGACATTTTTCCTGAAAACGTTGTTGTGCAAAGTTATTGCTAGTTGAAGTCAGTTAGTTATTTCCTTTCCCGATACTAAGCGCTCTTTGAAATTAACTCCGCACGCACGGGATTCAGGGTCCCGCGCACAAAGAGTTAAATGCCATTCTTATTATAAACAAAATGACACCTTATCATTATGGGAATTAATAGGTGCCTAGGCATAGAAAGAGCACAGACTCACATATAGACAGACATACATAAAACACTACCTTCTTTAGCTGACAGTACTGCCAAGTTGATGTCAGGTGTGGCTCTGCCATTGCCTTCCATACAGATCCGCCATGTTACTGTGTAGACAATTCTGAGACAATAAATAAAATGAGTGAATATATAAAAGATTGAATAAAAAAATGAATAAATAAACAAATAAATAAGTGAATAAATAAACTAGCGCTCTTCGACTGTGTTGCAGTGTCATATGCCTCTGCCCTTGTTCGTTAATTTTTTGCCAGCAATACCAATAACCTTGCATATCATCAAGCTGCAAATCTAATCAGTTCATCTATATTTAATGTTGCATGCCTTGGCCAAGTATGATCAAAATCCAACATGGGGTTCCCAAGATATCATGATAATGAGCCAATTTAAGCAACATTATTGACCTCTGACCCTTGAACTAACAGAGATTCTGCCCAAAATCTAATCTGTTTATCTATACCTCATGGTGGATGCCTGCTCCAAATATGATCAAAATTCACCAAGGGGGTTCTTCAGATATGGTTTTACGAGATCAGGGTGGACGGATGGACAAACAGACAGAAGGACAACCTGAAATACAGTGTACCCTAAAAAAATTGTGCACATGAAAAGTGCCCTCTATGGCAATTAGGAAATACTGTTAACATGATGGTTATGTCAAAATCAAGGACAAAGTCTCAGCTTTCAAATGACGTTTGTTTTGTTCAGTTTACTTGATTTTATCCTGAGATATGCTTAATCAACCGTGAAAGGGTAAAATCACAAATGTGTCACTTTTACTACAGTCAATTATAGTATCAGGCCCTCTTCCCATAAAAGTGGCACAATTGTGGTTTTACCTTGTTGTTGTTAACTAAACATATCTCAAGATTAAAACAAGCAAATTGAATGGAACAAACAGTATTTGAAAGCTAAGATTTTGCCCTTGACGTTGACATAAGCACCTGTCTCAGCAGTATTTTCTATTGAGACATGTTGCAGTATGTAGTAGTAGTAGTAGTAATCCATGTTTTAATATCCGGGTTTAGCTCCCAAGCGTACCTCGGGGGTGCGCGGATTCACCTCGCCACTGCCATCAGAATACCTTCACCCCCTCCCTCCACTTTACTCTTATTCGGCCGCTCTCCTCCCTCAAACCCAACCCTCCTACTTCCTTCCACCATTCCTGCCTTCTTCCATGTCTTCTTTCGGTCGGCTCCCTTCCCCTCTTGGCCAGCCACCTCCTAAACTCAAGCGCCCTTCTTCACAAACATGATCAACATCTTCTCCTTCACACATTGTCCATTACCAACGTACGTCGTTCGCCTTCGGCCCATCTGATCACCGTCTGCTTTAAACCCAACATCTGCATCAAACACCTCAGTCTTCTTCCTTGTCATTCAGGATTCGACACCACACATCAGCTCTCACCATTGCTCTTCCTCAGTCCTTCTCAAGAATCCCCATCTCTTTTCACTCAAACACCAGGTTTCACTCCGGCATACAACAATCCGTACTTCACAAAAACTTTTATAAACTAATCCTTTTCATTTTAGGAGGAAATCTCTCCTCTCCATATAAACTCTCCACAATTCCCTAAACTTCAACCCATCCAAATCTTGCCCTTAGCTGTTCACAGCTGGCCCTGCCACCTCATCTCACACTCACTCTGTCCCCAAGGTATGTAACTCCTTCACTGTTTCCACCTCATCACTACAACTTTTTCAACATGTATCCACCATCTCTTTCTGGTCCTTTTTTACATTTTTCCCACACACAAAATTCTGCTCTCTTCGCAACCTCGGGGTCACTCTCTTTCCTTGTGCATCTCCCATGAATCCATTTTTCCCACACCTTTTCCCACACAAACACTGAATTTGCCCTCACTCTCTTTCACACACTGCCGCATGGGTGCTACCTTACTCGCTGATACTTCCTCGTCTGCTCCACTTACCATCATTTTTGTCTTTCCAAGGTTTACCTTCAAACCCTTGCTCTCAAAAGCCATCTTCCATTTCCAGAACTTTTCCCTCATTCCCTCCAACGTCTCACTCATCAAAACCAAATCATCAGCATACAGCATCTCGGTCATCAAACCTCCAAAAATTGTGCAAGTAAAAAATGCCCTCTTTGGCATTAGAAAAACTTGTTGTGACATGATGCTTAATATACATCAACATCAGGGTCATAGTGTTAGCTTTCAAATGCAGTTTGTTTTGTTCAATTTGCTTGTTTTAATCCCGAGATATGTTGTAAACAATAAAAGGGTGGAATCACAATTATGTCACTTTTATATGGACTGTAGTAAAAGTGGCACAATTGTGATTTTACCCTTTCATTTTAAATATACATATCTCAATATTAAAATAAGCAAATTGAACAGAACTAATGGTAACTGAAAGCTAAAACTATGCACTTGGCACTGATGTAAGCATCATGTCGCAAGGTGTATTTTCTAGGTGCCAAAGAGGGCGCTTTTCACTTGCACAATTTTTTCGAGACGCACTGTATAATGTCTCGGGCCTCTTCAGAGGCACAAAAATCAGATAAACATATAAAACGATAACCTAACGAGCAGATGGACTAACAGGCATCCCAAAAACATAATGCCTCTGGCACCCTCAGTGTGGAGGCATAAAATTTGTTTAAAATAATCCTACAAATATTAGTACATACTTGTTTCCTTTACATAAGATCCTTTGTTTTAAAAGTGTATTGACAAGACTTGTAGATGAACAGTATTTGATTAAAATTTCTCCAAAAATCTGTAACTTACCCTTGTTGTCCTGGACAAACAATTTGCATCTGTGTGCCGTTTGCTCCTCCGGGCAAGCTCACTGCCTCTGGATATACTTTCTGTTTGAAAGAAACCAACCAACCAACAATGAAATAAACATAAGTACTTCTCTATTTTAGTTAAGATCACACTGGGCTGTACAGAGTAGGATATGTGACAAAAACAGTTCAAAATTTCTGACAGTAAATTCATAAATATTTTCATTAATTAGATCTCTGCAGATGATGGGATGGTGTGTTAACCCATTGGAGACTAAGTACAAGTTAACTCGTGTTGGGGTCTATGGAAAATGCATGTTATAGTGAAATCGTCTCCAATGGGTTAAAGGTGAAATTAGTCATTTTGAACGGTGTTTCAAAATTCAAAATGTTGTAACTTGAGTTTGATGCAAACTTCATGTGTTGCCCCTAGAGAATTCATCAATTATACATAGTTTGACCCTTGGGGCCTTACCTCTTGGTCCCCATGTGGGCAACATGAACTATTGAATGAAATAGTAACCCCTTGGCCCATGGCAGTCCCCTAATAAGTTTGGTCTTAAAGCCTGTACTTACATCTCTTTTGCAAACCACCGCCCCAAAATGCGCTAATCGGTGAAACATCCTGAAACTGAGCACAATTCAATACTATATCCTATCCATCATACATATGAAATCTTAGAGTCATAGCTTCTATAATTTTCTCGTAAATAATAAGGAAACAAACTCCATTTTTTGACAAATTTATCGGTGTGCGAGGCGACGACAGGAGCCGTTAGCAGCAACTGGATTTTGAAAGCATCAAATACGAGCGCCACCCACTGGCCGAACCTAGACAATCGATCTTTTGTAACGCACGCCGGTGGAAAACGGTCCGCGAAGTCTGCATCTTCTCTTAGATACTAAGAAAAAAAAACACACGAGGTGATTCGTCTGTCATCGCCAGTGGCCATCGCAGGCACGTGCAATGACAGTAATGTAAATACAGTGCGAAGCCTCTGACCCTTCTGATTCAGGTCAATCAGTGTGCGTTCATGCGGTATACAAGGGATACACACGAACCATGTACTATAGTATCTATATATATGCACAAACCTAGCACCATAATCC
>JZLH01S0088588.1:23410-36774 GCA_001188425.1 Eucidaris tribuloides | reverse complement strand
ATAGCAGGTTATTTTTCAAACGTGGTGATGATTTGTTGGGGGTCAGGGGGCGGAGCCCCCTGAAGCTGAAGCTCGAGCATGATTACGACCGGTTTTATAAGCTTATTGTGACCTTTTGATAACACTTTTTTTTATAGTGGACAGCTACAGTCGACAATAATAATTAAAACAAAAACAAAACAAAACAAAACACCCACTTACGAACTTCTTGGCACTTCCATGGTATTTTTTTTTTTATTGTAAACTGCTGATAGCAGCTGACTTTCAAAACATGACGGTAACATATCGGGGGTCATGGGGCGGAGCCCCCTGAAGCTCGTGGGTTCTAGCGGTTTTATGAGACTATTTGACCCCTGTCATCACTGTTTCGTGAAATTTAGGGCCTACATTCAAGAATAATCAAAAACGTACGATAGAAATACGTTCTTTAGCAATTCTACGAGCGACAGATTTTGAAGGGGAAAATGATTCCACGGGAGGGGGAGGAGGATACCCTCAGTCTATCACGATGAATAATATGGGAACGCCTGAATATCCACATTGATGCACAAACCTATACTACGTACCACTTTGAATAGGTTCAAAAGAACGTGTTTATTCTCAAAATTAATATTACAATTTGCTCAGTCGAATTGCGCCTGCATGTTACATCCAGCGGAGTTTATGCAGTTAATGACTAGAACCAGAACCAGAAAAAATACAATAAAATAAACAGGTTAAAGGTATTGGCTAACATTCACCACAGTTTAAAAAATCTGAGCCGCATGATTCCCCATGCTACCAGTGTCTTTGATGAGGTCTAAAATGAAGCCCTGAAAAAAATTGTATTTCAAAATGATTATTTAGTGCTTTAAAAAAGTGAAAATCGTAAGTTGACCACATTCACTTGCCCATTTCCTCCCATAGACTTACTGTGTGTACACCTACCCTCCCTACTCAAAAGTATTGCAACATACATTATAACGCATGCATTTTAGGTTGAATGGGTCTTTCTATAATGATGTCCTAAGAAAGTTTATAATTGGAAAATAACAAATTCTTTGAAAAGAAATCAATGAACAATTGTTTTTCTTTCCTTCTCCATGGCGGAGAGATTATCAAATGCAGGCGCACCCATGGCCGAGGGGCTGCATGGAACATAAAATTTGACATTTTTTCGCCTTCCTATAGGGGTGGGGTGTTAATTCACACTAGCATCGTAATTCGGTTTCATATTTCCCGTAAAATGGTTTGGATGGCTTGGAAAGACTTTCAACAAACAAAAAATGCCATTGTGTTCCCCTGACACGGTCTCAGAAGAAGACACCACGCCGCAAAGGCGAAAAAGCTGCTCCTTACTTCATAAGATAGTGAAAAGGAGGAGAGGCACTAATATATAAGATAGATGATGACCTTCTGCTGTCCACAATCGTTATATCAATGATACAAAACGTTCGCATTATAACCAATATTTTAGGATGTTTGCAATAATAAACCGGCCTTATAGAATTGAGCAAAGAAAGAAAAATTACAATTGAGGAGGTCTTTTCTGAATTATGGGACGCTATTCTCTTATTCACTTATCTATGAAGATGGAGGCACTCTTCGTCTTTGCGGCCCGTGTGTCTTCTTTTCTGAGAGTGTCAATGAACACACATGAACAACTTTTGTTTGTGGAAGTCTTTCCAAGCCATTCAAACCATTTTACGGGAAATATGAAACGACGAATTACGATACAGTGAAGTGAATTAAACCCCCACCCCGTATAGGGAGGCGAAAAATGTAAATTTTTAACACCCTCCCCAACCCGACCCAAACCGCCACCCCACACCACCCCACCCCCCCCAAACTCTGCTAGTGGCTGGCCTGCATTTCGATAATTCTCGTCCGCATGGAGAAAGAAAGAAAAACAATTGTTCATTGATTTCTTCTCAATAATTTGTAATTTCCAATTGATAAACTTCCTAAGACATCAATTATTAGAAAGACCCTTCAACTTCAAAATGCATGCGTTATAGGTTATGTTGCCAATACTTGTTTTGAGTAGTGGAGGGTAGGGTTAATAACTCGCGCCCGATTGTATCTTGTTTATTCATGTTAACTTGCTATTGGCAGTGTATACTGTTCCTAAACTTTTGTATTCTGAAGGGTGTTTAGTTGTCTCATCTGAACACTACTTGTAGAATCAGATATCAGAGGCAGTTCGAAGATTTTTTAGAATTGAAGCTCCACAACTGTTAGCCTATCACTTTGTAAAAACGAGACTGGTTTCGCTGAATGTCTTTTTGAGAAGAATGCACTACAAATATTTCTAGGCTCGGTTTCGCCTCAGTTTTCTCTTTCTTTTTCTTCCTGTCTGTTTTTTTCCTTCGTTTTGTTTTTTTTTTTTGCTGGCCGATTGGGGGGGGGTGAGGGCGAAATGTGCCCCCCCCCCCTGCGTAGTGACAACTGAAATACAATTGGTAGGAATGCAGAGATGGCGACACCAATTAGACGGTGTTGCCCGTGTTTGAATGATTTGAGGAGGAATTCTTCGCAAATTGTTTGATTGTGAAAGTGTCATTGTATATTTGCTCAGGCTGATTCGCTGGTTCAAAGTAATTACAGGCGGTAATCCTGCGCAGCGAGGCGGCTTTGAAATAGCGACGATTAATCCTGTTTAGAAGAGAAAAATGAATCTGTATTTCGGAAAATGTCAACGATTAAATAAGCAAAGCAATCCATCAACGCGTATAAACTTCTCGTCAAGATTTAAAAACACATTATTGTCAGATTCTATGAAACGGCTGCAAGAGCATTACATCAAACCTTTATCGAGAGTTAAGGCCGGATTTTAAGCAGTTTTCTGACTTATCAATTATATAAACAGAACAAGGATCTTAGCCCTGATAAGTGCTATTTCAAAATGTATTTAAAGCATCACTTTCTAACCTCCGGCTCATGCCCAGTTTTCTTTTTCTTTTCTTCTTTCCTTTCCTTCCCTTTTTCTTCGTTTTTTTTTTTTTTTTTTTGCCGGCCGAGTTGCGGGGGCACGTGCCCCCGGCCGTGCCCCCCGTAAGTGGGTAGCGGGAGGGGCCAGACGGGGGGGGGGGCATAAGGTAATTATATTTGAAAACATCTCAAAGCTAGCGGTATTTCCGCGCTGGCGAGGGGAAGCACTTTTTCTTTAGTCTGACGCCTACAACGGTTACATCGTGATGTCTTCTGAAAGTAGTGAGAAGTTCTAAGAACGCATCATTAAGAAGCGGCCTTCAATGTATAATTTATAGTTGTCCATTTCTATCATTGCCATTTGTTCAACGTTTTATACATGAAGTCTTATACTTATTTCAAGGTAATCCTTGTGAGTTTTTTTATATCAATTCTTATCTTCAATGTCTTTTTCCATTTTTTAATTATAGACAAAGTCTTTCAAAACTATCTCTCGTTACATAGCATCAGAACATAAACCGCTATTACCGTAAAAGACTGTACATACTTGTCATGGGCGAAGCCAAGGGAAAATTGGGCCATGCCCCACCTGTTAATTGACCAAAACTTAAAACAATATGATATTTGTGTGTGTGTGTGTGTGTGTGTGTGTGTGTGTGTGTGTGTGTGTGTGTGTGTGTGTGTGTGTGTGTGTGTGTGTGTGTGTGTGTGTGTGTGTGTGTGTGTGTGTGTGTGTGTGTGTGTGTGTGTGTGTGTGTGTGTGTGTGTGTGTGTGTGTGTGTGTGTGTGTGTGTGTGTGTGTGTGTGTGTGTGAGTGTGTGTGTGTGTGTGTGTGTGTGTGTTTTACAAAAGTTGGTACACAAGACATAATTGTGAAACAGACACACCTACCCGTAGGCCTATAATAGTGAGAGCTTTTTGAGCTATTCGAGGAAACCTATTTTGTGCCCCTCCCCCGTTCAAAAATCCTCGATACCCGACATGAGTACAGTAATTCTGTTGTTGTGATTTGAAAATCTAATGAAATCGTCCCGAGGATAAAAGGTTCCGAAATAAATACAAGATAGGTTTACTGAAACTACAGGGGTTTTCGCCAAAAAAAATCTATATTGCACGCCATTAAGTATCACGTTCATGAAAGCGACTTAATCAATTTACGACATAGTTGTTATGTTATCAATACATATATATAATATAAGCATATTTATACTGTACTAACTGTCATTCTTGTGTCAGTGTAGGTTTGGTAAGTAATTGTAACTTGTATATGTTATTCTCTCGTTTGGTGAATAATGTGAATTTCCAAATTGTTTGTGGACAATGAATACAAATTTATACATGCACATCCTGTTGACGATTGATCTGTTCACTGCTACCTTCAACTGTTCAAAGTATTTTGGGGGTCTCAAGGGCGTAATCTGGGGGTGGTGCTGGTGCACTGGGTGCACCCCTACCCCCCACGCTGAGGCAGTGGTGTTCCACCCTCTGCAAGCAAAACAAGATTTGCACCCCTTTTCTGCATTCAACAGCTGATTTTCTAAATTTTAGTCTCACCTTACCAAAATGTACACCTCCTCATGCCAATTTTGTTCCACCTTCCAAAGATGTGCACCTCTCCATGTCCAAATCAGCTGACGCCTTGCGTCTATAGAGCTCTGATATTACTTTGGTAATACACTGTGTATTGCAATATCTCAAGATATAAATGATGGATTTTCATGAAATTTGGCCTTAACACAGTGTGTCCCAGAAAAAATTGAAATTGAAATTCAAACTGTCACGCTTGAATGTATTCAGAATATCTTCGACATTGCAGGACATCATTGAAAAGCCGATTTTATCTTCTTTCATATGATACCACTTTTGTGAAAAATAAATGATGTATCAGTGAGAAAAGACAATTTGAAAAGATGCTTGTTTTCAGAAATGTTCCAAAATGCATTCATTAACCCTGTTTCCTGGATTTGGCAGCCAGCAACCAAGAAATTACTTTGCGAACATGACTCAGAGCCTATTGTTGTGCCCGAGCAAGATATTGTGTGAAGTCAGCCGTGCGTGAACCTTATTGTTGAGCTCGCTTCAAGTTGCTCGAAAGGGATTCATTCTAAATATCACGCTAAAACAGGCATGTTTTAATTGTACTTGTTCTCCGGAATAAATTATTCATTTTTTTACGAATGAGGTGTCAGATAAAAGAAAACATAATGAAGTTTTATGTCATGCTTTTGTTTCTTAAAAATAATTACATTTACTACCATGAAAATGCACTGAAAGATGGAATATGCACGTGCAAGTGAAATTTTGGTAGCACTTATATCCATTGTTTTAATTCAATAATGCGTGAACGGTGAATTATAAATTCAAATGAAAGGAAAGGAACAGAGCTTTAAAATCATACCTAATTCATTGAAGAAATTATTCATTATGATAGAATATATTTGCCATGAAATCCGGTTTCCTTTTTTCTGGGACACACTTATATATATCACCAAAACAGATGGATTGATAAAATCTTATTTTTCTTACTGTATTGTAGTTTTAAATTATGTCAAGCTTTTATTTGTATCTTGTTATATTTTCATTATATTTGGAAATGAAAAGATAAATTGAATAAATGAATGAATCTTCGGGTCAAAAGTTCCAGAGTGAAAGGTCACAACCCCCTTTGTGTACTATTTACGCCTTTCTCTTATTGTAATTCAATATCTGATAATTCAAGTGATAAATTGTCATGAAATGACTAATACACGTCTAGACGAAGTGATTGTTTAAATTTGGAATACGGATGGTGAAAGGTCACAAGTTTGCTTTGATTTGTTTTATTTTCTGCATTTCATATAATGTGATACATAATATTAAGTACCCTCTCTACTCAAAAGTATTGCAACATACACTATAGGGCCATTCTTTGTCACGTGTGTGACCAAAAATACTACAAATTGCAAAATGAATCTCATGTAATTCCAAAGGCCTTGCAGGTACATTGTTTTGAAATGTAAATATATCTTATATATGTCAATAGTGATCAAGTGGAAATATTTAATGTTATATTAATCATACTTATTTAGGGTCAGAGGTCAAATAAGTTTTGTCACGTGTGTGACTTCACACGGAAGATAATTTTTCATAACTTAGATTTAACTTGCAAACTCTGTGAATTGTCAAACTCTACAATGTTTGTAATTCTGGCAGACATTCATTATAGTGTAATAAGTAGGAAAATGACAATAATTATTATTTATCTCTCACAAGTATTTTTAATGTATTACTTTATGTGATGAAGTTTCGTCACTTGTGTGACATTTGGGTTGTCACGTGTGTGACATGTATATGTATAGCATACATGTACATCATGTAATTTGGCCAAAAAAAAATTCTAGGAAAACCACTCAAGCTACAGGCCTGAAAATTTAATCACTTATGCCCCTTATATTTCCCCACAAATGATAAGATTTCTGATATGGCTGTCTTCATACTTTTTTTTTAAAATATTTTTTTTTGACAATTTTACTTATTTTGAACCCAAAGATAAATGCACACCCTGTACAATCTATATTTTCATAATATATTGAAATTTATGGATATTTTCTCGTCAAAACTACCCACCTGTTCATATGCATACATTTTCAATACCAAATATGCAGTATGCATACATTAGTTGTTGCTATGTCTGGCAAGCCTCCTGCAGCTGTCAGGTTGCTAAGAGCAACCTTTGTCGAACAGAATGGCATGCATAAAATTTTGCATTTATTATGAAACTGTTCTAAAGGCAACACATGCCCTAGTCTGGCTTCCAGATATTTGCATGTTCATTAACCTGTCTGTTTTATTGATAAGGAAATTACTGTCTTCAGTCAAATGCTTTGAATAATACAAGAGTCTTGATTTAAGGCAAAGTTAGTATCCCTGAAGGTAAAACAGTCAGAGAGTAAGTGTACTATGGAGGTCAAAAAGTTGCATGGTCTAGAACCGAGACTACATATGCCCTGTAGCTTCTCTGCAACATACCCAAACAAAACAAGTATGACAACATCGTCACGTGTGTGACCGATTAATTTGCTCGCTATTAATTAAGAATGACAATTTATGGTACTCATATTTGGTGTAAAGTAAGACACAACCAAACTAGCTTTTGACACAAAAAAGAAATATTATCAAGACAGTAGTTTTCTGCTGGGAAAAACTTATCATGTTTCCTGTCACGTGTGTGACATTTAAAGTTGATTAATTTGTTTTGTTAATTACTCATTAATGAATGAATAAAAACTATTCTTTTTAAGTGGTATTAGTTTGAATTGGTGTGGACAAACATATGACCACATCAATCTTCAGAAAGAAAGTTACTACACTCACCTTTTCACCAATCTATTTAAGAGGAAAAACGCTTAATATTTACATTATAACACATAGTTATGTAAATTTAGGCAAGTTAGCATAAATATGGACTTTTTTCAAAGAAAAAATATCATTCAAGTAACTTTGGATTATGCTTTGCATGAATATGCAACTGAAAATTTCAAAAAACAAACTTCATTTTTTGACAATTTGTTTCACTTTTCAAAGAATGGCCCTATAACGCATGCATTTTGAGTTGAAGGGGTCTTTCTGTAATGATGTCGTAATGCAGTTTATTTTTGGAAAATAACAAATTATTTGAAAAGAAATCAATAAATATAATTTCTCCTTTGTTCTTCAGGGCGGAGAGATTATCAAATGCAGGCGCACCCACGACAGAGGGGCTGGAACATACAAATTTAACATTTTTCGCCTTCCTATAGGGGTGGGGTGTTAATTCAAACTAGCATCGTAATTCGATTTCATATTTGCCGTCAAACGGTTTTGATGGTTTGGAAAGACTTCCTACAAACTAGAAATGCCAATAAGTTCCTTTGGAGCTGTCTCAGAAAGACGACACCACGCCGCGAAGAAGAAATCGCTTGTTATCTTCATAAGACTGTGGTAAGGAGGATACGCCACACATTTAAGACAAGACCTCTTCAAGTTATAATTTCTTATTCTTTGTGAATTCTAAAGGTGGTTTATTATTGTTAACATTCTAAAATTTACTATCATGCGACTTTTCAGTACATTGGATACAGTAATGTGGAGAGAAGACCATCATCTTGAATTAGTAGCCTTATTGTCCTATTTCACTGTCTTATGAAGATAGGAGGCGCTTTCTTCTTCGCGGCGTGGTGTCTTCTTTCTGAGACAGCTTCACAGGGACTTATTGGCATTTGTTGTTTGTAGGAATTGTTTTAATCAAATAATACAGGTATGACAACAGATAGAATGTAACAAATTCATAATTTGTTTCATTATTACAGTAACATTCAATTCGAAAAAGAAAACTTACAGATACAAATAAAGATACAACAAAAAATGATACTACATGTCCATCCACGTGAAACAAATCATTCAGCGTTCATAAATAACTGAAAAGGGAAATGGACATCTTGCCGATATACAAATCGAAAAAAAACATCAACAATATAGTAATGTAGGCTATACTCTATAGGTAGCAATGATCGAATGAAGGAAAATTGTATCGTACCAAAACAGAGGTTTTGATCGGGGCAAATTAGAATGGAGACATATGCCATCGACTGGGGATCAGTTGAATTTAACTTGTTTATTTCTTTTTGTTCACTTGCGATCAAAAGGAAGGGAGGATGCCTCCTTTGCTAAATGTATTGTCTAGAATCCTTTACATATTGTCGGCATATTGTTGACATATGAATAAAAGTCAAGCGACGAAGTCATAAATAGAACGGTGGTGAAGAGAAAATTGATTGACATCCACCTTCAGATAGTCACAGCCTTTGTCCAGACAAATTGTCACGGGTAACAAAAAATGATTAAAATATAACCTGATAACATAGTCTTTTCAACTGATCTACTTTCTCACTCAATTGCCTACACAAATTAGTTGCTAAAATGAAATCATCATACTATATCGACAGCCAAAATTTAACACCTAAACTGGAAAATTTTAAATTTTGGTAGCCCGTTTTGAAGAGATGCAGTAAAATAGTTCAGTTATTTCAGTCTTTCTTTGTAGTCTTCGGTTGTGATTTCAACCTTCCTCTGCAACATCGCTTACACAGAAATTTACACGTGAAGAAAATTAAACCGAAGAAAATGACAACCACAGAGGTAAGAAAAAGCAAGACATCGAGTAGGTAGTACTGATACCACGTTAACTCATTAACGGGTGATTTCATGTAGTCGCCGCCATGTTTGATCACGTGTTCGATCCAGAATGCTGCCGTTTCGACGGGGCGCATGGGACGATCGCGATATATAGCAGACAGACGGCGAGCGGTGTTTCTGTATCTGAAATTATCGAGAAGAAGAAAATCTTAATGATTACCTAATTTTTTTTAACCTATTTAAGATGGTTGTGGTGATGATAGTAGTGCTGATGATGGTAGTGATAATGATGAAGATAACGACGATGGTGATAATGATGACGATGGAGGTGGTGGTGATAATGATGACTATGATGATGATGATGATGATAATAACAACAACAACAACAACAATAATAACAACAACAACAACAACAACAACAACAACAACAACAATAATAATAATAATAATAATAATAATAAATAATAATAATAATAATAATAATAATAATAACAATAATAATGAAGCAATGTGGGACAATAAATCTGTCATACAAAAACTACCTTACCTAGTTTACCTACTTCATGCGTTTGCTTCAATTTAGTTAGGCAATTGGGCAACAATTTCGTTACCAAAATTCATGTATTTCTTGTTATTCCATGGATTTATTGTTATATTATCATATTTTAATTAAAAAACAATTTAACAGGAAAAATCTACATTTAAAACTATTTTGAGAAAACGAAGAAGCTCTCCCCCTAAGGCTTAGGAAAAGTAATCATCCTCTTCAAACTAATAAATCATATAACTTTTTAATGAAACAAAATAGGGAATGATGTAGGAGCATCACTTAAAGATCGTACTTTTCATCTTCTATCACCGTCCGTAGTGCATCAGATATCTTGTCGGCATTCAGAGTAGCGAAGTCCAACCTCAGTCCCATACCTCGACCAGTAACACGGGAAGCGACGTCGAATTGGTCAACGAGCAACGGGATGACGATGGTGGGAACCCCGTGATACAGGGCCTCGTACAAGCCGTTGTTCCCGCCCTGGTATACGAAGGCGCGCGTTTTTTCGTGTCCTGATCGATGACCGTACGTAGATCATGTGGAAAGAGGAATTGCAGAAAAGGTGAAAGATAAGCAAACAGGACATAAGCAATTAACACATTATATAACCCCCCCCCAAAAAAAAAAAAAAATGTCAAGATACAACCTGATATCAGTTCAATTTAATTTCTAAGAACCTTAAAGGGTAGTGATATGAATGGTGGGAGTCAAAAAAGCATGAAGAATCAAATGAGTTGAAATATATACCAATATTTACATTGGCTGGAGTGTATATTCATGTTGCGAGAATTTGTCTTGAATATGTTTACCTGAGGATGAACAAGCATTAATTTACCAGTACTGAATTAATCTCGGGCCCTGATAGAAATTGTCCCCATAGAAAACTACACTACAAATTTCGCTGTCACATCATTCTCTGATAACAATTGTACAACAAAGAAGAAATGTATGACTATGACATTTTCCCTGCAAAATCTTTAAACAGTACATGCTTGATTCTGATCGAGAACATTGTGTCGTAAATTGACTACTTCCAATCTTGCCATTTCAAATTAAATTAGTTTCATTACAAGTCTGTATGATTTGTATCATATTCCTATTATATATGTCTAATCTTCAAACGTTTGCATTCTTGGATGTTTATTTGTTTATTTGAACATCATTATACAGCCCAGACATCACAGTTCTACAGTGTTTAAATCGGAAGGTCGCGGATTCGAGCCCCGGCCGGGTCATACCAAAGACTTGGTATGAAAAAATGGTACCTTCTGCTTTCTAGCAAGGCGCTCGGTATTCTAGAACAGAGAAGGGTAACAATGACATTTATGTTATGCAGGGCCCGCTGGAAGAGCAGTCTATCAGACTGAAGTGGCTATCCCGGGTAAATAAGACTATTATTATTATTATTATTATTATTATTATTATTATTATTATTATTATTATTATTATTATTATCTATTATTATTATTATTATCATTATTATTATTATTATTATTATTATTATTATTATTATCATTATTATTATTATTACTATTATTATTATTATTATTATTATTATTATTATTATTATTATTATTATTATAGTACTGTGGGAAAATAATTTACACTAGTGGGCGCCTTCTCCTTCGAATATCTTGGAAAGACTCAGTGGACAATCGACACCTTGGATCCTGGTGAGCCGCTTGAAAATTGATGTTAACATCTAAACTGAAATACTTCAGTCATATATGCCACAGATACAACTCCTTGAAACTAGATAATATGCTAGGAATGGTGCCTGGAACACGGTGCTGAGGACGACCAAAAGCAAGGTGAATGGATGGCATCCTGCAAATGCTTGACATGCAACTTCCTGAATCTATCGCTTGGCCGAATGTCGTGATGCGTGGAGAGTGAATATCAGAATGGTCAACAGGGGTCGGACACGACTCGACGGTACAAGGTAACAAGGTAACGTGACCTTAAAGAAAAATCTTCAGTTCACGTTTGTTTGAAGTGCAGTTTGGAAAATGTGAAAATACCAATTTTTGTGCGGAATGGTCCAAATTGTGGTTCATATAGAGGAAAGAATTTGTAACTTTAAACACATTAGAAAATACTATACTCCATTTAATTACGTATAAATGTACTTCAGTAAGATATCAGTACCTGCCTCTTTGACCAGTTCATTCTGCCAGCGTTAATGACATGTGTGTCTGTGCTGTTATCATCTTCACTGCCTAGAGAAAACAAGGCTTCGACTACATCAGGAGAACCCAGATCCCTCAGGGGAAGTTCAGAGGCGATCTCCCCTAATGATGCAATGGACTCGCCCAGTCCACCGGTGGCATTACGAAGCTAAAAGTGGAAAGAATGGTCACGAGAGTTCAGGAGATTCATTTCAAGAATTGTTGGAACTGTGATACATTTCAATGTCACATTCAACTTTCATAGACCTAAAGAAATGGTGTGGTGAAAAAAACAGAGAAAGAGAAATGGTCTATTCCAATTATCATGGCAAAACATTTCACAAAAATCTACACTCTCGCTTCTCACTGTAATAACAATACACTCATGCTCATAATTATGGAATACTTAAAAAAACATTTTAGAAGTTGCCATTTTTCCGTGAACGGTACGTGTGGGATTAATATTTGTTCACCCCAGGTGAAACAATTATAATCTAAGCATTTCAGGAATTTTGAGCATTTTGTAGCGTCCGACTCGACACTAAAACCTGTGTTCATAAATGGCGGTGTTGTTGTTGTTGTTGTTGAGTCACGTGGTGGTTACGCGCGTTATTAGACGTGTAACAAACACTATTCTGATGTTAAGTGATAAATGACATTAG
This sequence comes from Eucidaris tribuloides, assembly GCA_001188425.1. Taxonomy (NCBI): domain Eukaryota; kingdom Metazoa; phylum Echinodermata; class Echinoidea; order Cidaroida; family Cidaridae; genus Eucidaris; species Eucidaris tribuloides. The sequence goes on along the minus strand of JZLH01S0088588.1, from coordinate 24,331 downwards.
ATCAAAATTTATCAGTTTTCTGTGTTGTTTTTTTAATTACTTTAATTTTACACTTTTTATGATTTTTTTGTGGATTTAAAAAAAATAAACATATAATTGTTATTGCGCTCAAACGTACTTTAGTTTTCACTTAAGTCATCTCATGAAATCCAAAAATTGCTGCACATACTGCGTTTTTGTGAAATAAACACTTGTCTTTAAAATTTTGGACGATATGGGAGAAAGAACTAAAGTATCAACAAAATATTCCATAATTATGAGCAGGAGTGTATACTTATACATTTCTGCTTTTATATCTAGTATCATTTATACGCATGAATGTGGTATTACCGCATTGGCGGGGGTTAGTTTGGTATTAATGCTTTATGAAGATTTGGAATCAAGCTTTGAATGGGAGCGCTATTTAAAAACATACCGCACAATTCCTTGCCCCTCCCGTTTTGCAAGAAATTTACTAACAAATCAGTATATTAATAAATTATTGACAAGCCATTAACATGTGTGCAAGATGAAAAAAAAAATGACTTTAATTTAAAATGACAAATGTATGGATTTCTACTGACGCGTTTCAGGATTTGTCTCTTTTGAGCAGGTCTCATCTCCCCGGCGTTCTCGGCCAGAACATCGACAGCGTCCCGTACAGCGTCTGGATCCATGCGGGAGAACTCGTCACTGCTAAGACCTGATGTTAGACGTCCTAGGTCACGGAGATTCTGGCCGGTCAATGTCTGGAGTTTAACAAAAAGTCAAAAGAAGTTATTTAGTTTAAACTTATACATGTTTTTATATTTATTTTAATTCGATTATTGTAAAGGTTGAACATTCCAATTTTGAAAAAGAAAGGATGGTATAGCAGACTCAGCTCTTTCAGATGAGGTATAACTCATATAACCTTTTTTTGTCTTGGGTTTTTTTTTAATT
>JZLH01S0088586.1:17153-27639 GCA_001188425.1 Eucidaris tribuloides | reverse complement strand
CCGGGGCTCGCCTGCAAGACGTTCCGCTCCGACACCGTTCGGAGTGGGCGCGCGGAGGGGGCAAGTTCCCCCTCTGCCCCCCCCCGCCCCCCCCTTGCGCGAAAACATGTTTAAACCCATGGGTTAACCTTTTCTTTCTTTCTTCTTTTGCCCCTTCTCAAAAAACTGCCACCGTTTCCCTCTCTAGATTTCATTCTCTGCGCTACCCTTTTCCACATTCACGTATAGGGATATTAAAACTGTGTCCAGAATCATAAAGGGAACAACTAGTGTTTTGTGAAAATTGTCTACAAGCCTAAATGAAACATTGTCAATGTATCACCGCGGATGCCATTGATAGACTCCGCCTCATTGTGATGCGGTTCGAGCCCCGCGGTGCATACCAAAGACTTTTAAAAATGTACCTTTCTGCTTTCTAAGCCAAGCGCTCGTCATTCTAAACAGAGAAGGGAATGATAACATGTTTTTATGCAGGGCCCGCTGGAAGAGCAGTCTATCATACTGGTGGCTACCCTGCTAAATAAGACTTGTTTTGTTTATTATTAATTATTATTATATTTGTTTTTATATATTTTATTATTTATTATTAATTATTTAATTTATTATTATTTTTAATTATTATATATTATTATTTATTATTATGATATTATTATTATTATTATATTTATATTATATTATTATTTATTATTATTATATTATTATTATTATAATTATTATTTATTATCATTATTATTATTATATTATTTATCTATAAAACATCATATACACTTACTGTAGAATTACCAACTAATGTATCTCCTAAAGGTCAATGGCATGATCGGAATCTCAAACAATCCGCGGAGAAAAAAAATATTGAAACATATAGAATTGTTCAGCTGAAGTAATCTTGAAATGTTTGAGCAAAACAAGCAGAAACAAGCATTAATTTACCAGTCTTGAATAATTCCCTGGTCCTGATAGAATTTGATTCCACTGAAAGCTATATATACACAACATCTTTCATCATTACAGCCTATACTGATAATAACAGATGTACAACAAACAGGAAATGCATGACTATGGCATTTTTACACTTGATTTTTGGATCATTGTGTCCTAAATGAGGACTATACTTTCAATCTTGCCATTTCACTTAATCCATGCACCGAATAAGATAATCTTGGAAGATATATAACTCTTATCTCCCCTAAAAAGGATTATTTGAAAGTTGATATTTTCTGGGCTTTTATCTAAATCATACCTATGCTCTCTTATGGTGCAGAAACATGGACCACAACTTAGGGGCTGGAGAGAAAACTTAGAGTAACCGAAAGGGCTATGGAAAGAATTATGATTGGGGTTACAAAGAGCGACAAAGTTAGCAACCAGGATTTGAGAAGGAAAACCAAAGTGCGGGACATAGTGCAGGAAATTAAATCGAAGAAGTGGAGGTGGATCGATGGACACCCAAATTAACTGTCTGAACCCCCAGAGGTAACACCAGAGGAAGAGGCAGGCAAAGTACGAGTAGGAGGACGGTGGACGATATCAGAGAATATGGCAGTGTGACATGGAAACGAACGGCGCAAGATAGATCGAAATGGAAAACTGATGAGGAGGCCTTCCTTCAGCAGTGGAGAGAAATAGGCTAGGATAGATCGATTTAAATTACTGGCGTAAAGACATAATAGACGGGGAATGCGGTTTCCTCCTCTTGTTGATATTAGCCTAAGCATGGTGCATTTGCACAAACGGTTTTATGACAATGACACTGTTCTTATTTTCATATAATTACTTTGTTTTGTGGGAATCGAGATTAAATCAAGCTCATAACATAAACAAAGAAACACCGATAATAATAGACATGCTAGCTATTCAGATTCAGATTCAGATTCAGATTTCATTTATTGTCATGTAAAACATAAAATTTGATATGCAGTCTGATACATAAAACACATGTCAAGAAAAAATATATCAAATTATACTTAATAACTAGAAGTGTGAACCAGAGGATATAAAGCGAGTTTAACGACCGAGGTTTTCAGAATTCATCCTTATGACTTTCTTACATTATTATTTATTTCATTATCTCATAATTATAAGCTAAACAAAAAAATTGAAACGGAATAACCCTGCTGACGTCCAGATTAAACAAATACAGTAAAAACAAACACTTTGACGTAGAAAACACTTTTCTTAAAAAAAAAACGTGTTAATTATATTTATGAAGGATGATATCGTGTATACATGTATTAATAAAATTATAAGGAAAAATATCATTTAGAAAACCCACGTGCTCTTATGTGTATGATGGAAAATGATCAAATATTAATAAACTAGCAGGTCTAAAGTGAAGATGGCAACTAAAGGATGTTAATTACATTTATCAAGGACATGATGAATCAAATTATAAGGAAAATATTTTGAAAACCTGCAAGTTTTCTCATTTTCCTGATGGAAAAATTCTCAAATAATGATAAATTATACGAGTTGGCAGGTCTGACGTATACACTCCTGCTCATAATTATGGGATATTTTGTTGATACTTAAGTTCTTTCTCCTATATCCTCCAAAATTTTCAAGACAGGTGTTTTTTTCACAAAAACGCAGTATTTGAAGCAATTTTTGGATTTCATGAGATGACTTAAGTAAAAACTCAAGTACGTTTGAGCGCAATAACAATTATATATTTATTTATTTTTAAATCCACAAAAAATCATGAAAAAGTATTAAATTAAAGTAATTAAAAAAACACACAGAAAACTCATAAATTTTGATCTGATGTCTATCACTAAATTAACACCAGAATAGTGTTTGTTACAAGTCTAATAACGCGCGTAACCACCACGTGACTCAACAACAACAACAACACCGCCATTTATAAACACAGGTTTTAGTGTCGAGTTGGACGCTACAAAATGCTCAAAATTCCTGAAATACTTACATTATAATTGTTTCACCTGGGGTGAACAAATATTAATCCCAGACGTACCGTTCACGGAAAAATAGCAACTTCTAAAATGTTTTTTAAGTATTCCATAATTATGAGCATCAGTGTAGATACCAATGAAGGAATTTTCAGGAGTTTCTGCCCTCCCATTTATAATTTACCAAAAATATGTTTTCCTCTTCCTTGCCTAGATTATTTGTTAGTAACTCCGCCGATTTTAATCAAGAAGCGTGGGCGTAACATTAAGCTCTTCAACTCTCTCAAGTCTGATTAATTGACTTGTTTGCCTTCTTTCTTCTGATTGCATATTGGAAGGTATATAAAATGACGTCATGTATCCCAGGTGACTCCGTTACTTCAAGAGTATAATTCCTGTAAAAATTCTGCTACGTACGTCAGAATTCTTGCTTGATGCCTTGTATCGTGATTTCTCTCTTTATATGGTTTTCTTTTATACATAATTAGTGCTGTGATTGAACGCGTTGGTGTTGTTGTTGTTTTTGTTGTTGTTGTAAATGATGATGATGATGATTATGATGATGATGATAATGATGATGATGTAGATGATGATGATGATAATAGTAATAATAATAATAGTAATAATAATAATAACAACAACAACAACAACAACAACAACAATAATAATAATAATAATAATAATAATAATAATAATAATAATAATAATAATAATAATAATAATACCACCTCTACTGCTACTACTACTACTACTACTACTACGGCCACTACTCATTATAATTATTATGATAATGATACTACTACTACTACTACAACTGCAACTACTACTACTACTACTTCTACTACTACTACTACTACTACTACTACTACTACTACTTCTACTACTGCTACTACTACTACTAATTCCACTACTACTGCTGCTTCTACTGCTGCTACTACTACTACTACTACTACTACTACTACTACTACTACTACTACATGTACTACTACTACTACTACTACTTCTACTACTACTACTACTGCTACTACTACTACTAATTCCACTACTACTGCTGCTTCTACTGCTGCTACTACTACTACTACTACTACTACTACTACTACTACTACTACTACTACTACTACTACTACTATTACTACTACTACTACTAATGATGATGATGCTATTATTATCATTTTGTAGTTGAAGATTGCTGCTGCTTTATATCAGCCTCAGTGGTGTCTTCTGTCATTTCCTCCAGAGTTAGAAAATCAGCAATACTGTGTATGCAGGGTGTGGCTAACAACCTGTCAAACTTTGATACCTGAGCTACATAATCGTGTTTAAATGGACAAATGAACATCCTCGCATACAGAAGTTTGGGAAGTTATGCTCCCACTGGCATGGTATGCATGAATAAACACCCACCTTGATTTATTGCTCCGACTGAGTAAATTAGTCAGACCTATAACACAGTAGTCTATGGGATGAAATGGACAAGGTCAGAAGGCATACTGTAAAGCACTTTATGATTACTTTGAAGTACTTTTTTTCAGGGCTTGATGTTTAGGCCTTGGGCCTATTGCATAAAACTTTAACCGGAGAAATTTATCTGGTTCAGTATGAAAACTCTGGTTAGCATGATTTTACCACTCATTTTGCCATAGGAGAAAAACTTCGGTTAAAATTACTGGAGTATTTCTCTGGTTAGTTTTATGCAATAGGCCCCTGATCAAAGACATTAAGAGCATGGGGGATTATGTAGCTCAGATTTTTTTTGTTTAAACTGTGGTCATTGTTAACTTATGTCTTTAATGTCCGGCGGGGGGGGGGGGGAGGGGGGCGGCACTATCATTGCAAGGTGGACACCATGTTCGTGCATGGACTTTCAAAATGGACCCTAGACAAGTCATGATCCTTCGATCTCAGAAATACCCTCAACTAGTATTCAAATCTGAAAAGATTCCCTTTTCAATTAAGCCTTCTGGTAAAATTCTCCTTTTTCCTTATATTTGCGATTTGGCACCCTTTTCATTGTACGTACATCGCCCGTCCGTGAAAAACAACACTTTTACGCGTTTTTGTCCACGAGCATGACAATGGCCCCCAAGCAGTCTGTACATTACAAGAGTCAAGAGTCAAATTTAATAATCTACATGTACATTTTTGCCAAGAAAAATGTGGCACGGAGGGTTCAGAAAGTCAAGGCATGACAGTTAACCAAGCGTAACGACGTGGAACATTTTGTGTCTAAGACTAGATGATAATATCAGGACAACTCCCCCTGAGGACACTTCACCTACAGGACTACTCCCCCGAGGAAAACTCCCCCTGAGGACACTTCACCTACAGGACTACTCCCCCGAGGACAACTCCCAATGAGGACACTTCACCTACAGGACTACTCCACCGAGGACAACTCCCCCTGAGGACACTTCACCTACAGGACTACTCCACCGAGGACAATTCCCCCTGAGGACACTTCACCTACAGGACTTCTCCCCCGAGGACACTTCACCTGGAGGACACTCCCCCTGAGGACACTTCAACTGCAGGACTATTCCCCCTGAGGACACTTCACCTACAGGACTACTCGCCCTAAGGACACTTCACCTGCAGGACTACTCCCCCTGAGGATACTTCACCTAGAGGACTACTCCCCGAGGACACTTCACCAAGAGGACAACTCCCCCTGAGGACACTTCACCAGAGGACTACTCCCCCTGAGGACACTTCACCTACAGGACTACTCCCCCTGAGGACACTTCACCTACAGGACTACTCCCCCTGAGGACACTTCACCTAGAGGACTTCTCCCCCTGAGGACACATCACCTAGAAGACAACTCACCCTGGGAACACTTCACCTAGAGGACTACTCGCCCTGAGGACACTTCACCTAGAGGACTTCTCCCCCTGAGGACACTTCACCTAGAGGACTACTCCCCTGGGAACACTTCACCTAGAGGAACTTCTCCCCCTGAGGACACTTCACCTAGAGGACTACTCCCCCTGGGAACACTTCACCTAGAGGACTTCTCCCCCTGAGGACACTTCACCTAGAGGACTACTCCCCCTGGGAACACTTCACCTAGAGGACTACTCCCCCTGGGAACACTTCACCTAGAGGAATTCTCCCCCTGAGGACACTTCACCTAGAGGACTACTCCCCCTGAGGACACTTCACCTAGAGGACTTCTCCCCCTGAGGACACTTCACCTAGAGGACAACTCCCCCTGGGAACACTTCACCTAGATGACTACTCGCCCTGAGGACACTTCACCTACAGGACTTCTCCCCCTGAGAACACTTCACCTAGAGGACTACTCCCCTGAGGACACTTCACCTGGAGGACTTCTCCCCTTGAGGACAATTCCCCTGTAGGAGTACTAACCCTAAGACAACTCCCCACCCCACCTCGAAGGACAACTCTCCCGAGGAGAAATCATTTTTTTAAAGGGAGAAGCATAAGTTAGAAAAAAAAATGACATTGTGAGTATTGTGAGTATTATGGTACATGGTGATAAAGACAGCCTAAATGACGGGTACTGAGGTACTCACCCTCAGCAAGGCCCTATAAATTAGTTAATTTGTGTTTACTTTATGTCCTGGGATAAAACTTGCAGAAACAGCTATAGGGGGAGGAGCTTATCGATTCAAACAGTGCATACATTACCATGGCGCGACTAACACACGTCGGGTGGCATGCATCAGTCATGCATGGTCAGCTCCAGACCTGTGCATGTTGTGTGATCCGATTGGTTGGCAAGAACTCAAATTGTTTTCTTAACTTATGCCTGTTAGTTGCTGGCTCCTTCTCCCTTTAAGTTGGAAACATTATGAAACGCCTCTTGGGAGTTGAACGGAGTACAATTGGCCACTGAAAATGAAGTATTTTCACACCATACCCTTTCACACCACTCGCAATAAAGCACAGTCCTGAACTTAAACCAGAACGTGAACAGAGCATTCTTGGCCAATGAAAATAGAGCATTTATTCCAATCCACATTGTAACATGAATAAATCCACACCGAATAGTACCGCCTGGTGTGGATTCAAGCATTGAATTTTATTCCAAGGTTCAATATTAACATTATCATCATACTTTTAAAGGGAATATCACGCATCCCACAACATGAATAAAATCACACTTTGTGATTTTTTGTTGTTGCAAAATATGTCGTATAATACAGGTGTATAGTATAAAACAAAGTTTAAGTTTTAAATAACATGTAATTAATTTAAATGCAGGAGACCAACTTCAATAATATTATAATGTACTATATCTTAATGTTAATTTTTAGATGTGCAAAAGAGATTCTCTGCTTTTAAACGATTCTAAATATCCCAGAAAGTGCCTTTTTCAGTTGAACTCACCTATTCATTTTCTTTTAAATGTAAAATCACAGATGGGATGGGACCTGTTTGTTTGTTGCAACAGGCCACAGATTGTACACCACACATTGCTAATAACATCTGTATAAATGTATCCTAAAATTTAAGATAACTCACGCATGCCACACAGGCACTATTAAGTGAGAATAAGCACACCGTATAATTCTAAAGACAAGTGGAAATGTGACAATACTTTGTGCACTAACAGACCATAAAGGTCTACACATTCAGTTGTATAGTACACATCTGCAATAAAATTCACTAACACACGCACATTTTGTCTTGTCTACAAGTACTATTCAAAATAATAACAATAAATACAAAACATTCTATATCCGTCATTGTAAGTTTCTTGATACCTGGTTGGTTGGGGAATTCGTCGTGCGGCTGGCAGAAGGTCGTTAGCAAATGCTCTAAGCAGAAGGGCGTTAACAGTCCGGCTGGCGCAGGTTGTAGTAAATGCTCTACGCAGAAGAGCGTTAACAGTAAATTACTTGTAACATGACAACCATTGGCTTATTTCACATGAAATCAGAGTATTGTGATCTTTTAGATCCTTCTATCAGTACGTAAGGCAAAAATATGGAATAAGCCTATGGGTTTCAAATTAGAGACAATTTACTGTTAACGCCCTTCTGCTTAGCCGCACGACAAAGTGTGCATCATGTGATTGATGATATTCCAAACAGATATGGGTATAGTCAATTATTCATGGATTGTCATCATAAGAGTGACACCTCCACTGATCTACATGTACCAAGTTCACAGCAACTGGGATCTTATTATAGAGTCAAGGCAAAAACGGGTAAATAATTAACATTTTGTGACTACTTTGTTGTTTCCCGGCTGTTCATGATGATCGATGACGGGACGGGTCAGATACGAAACAAACAAATTTTGGTGCGAAAGTCTCTGCATAAAACAATGATGCCCTTGGTTATGTGGAGTCCACACTGGACTGTTTACTATTTTCCCTCGGGGCTGCACCCCATAGGAAAATAATACAGTCCAAGTAACCTCTGGCTCTTTATAGTTCCACCCAGAGACTCTCGCACTGGTACATAATTGTATATTACCATACAAGCACAAAAAAAAGATAAATCTGTTTGAAAACTGAATTACAATTCTCCATTGTAAAAAAAAAATGAAATGAAATTGTAAATAATGTCAAAGACGGAATTTTGTAAAAACATAAAACAGATGCACTGTCAATATTGTATCACTACATGTACATTTAGTACATGTACATTACACGATCACAGGCTCAAAAAATTTTTTTTCAGTTTTCATAATTTCTTGAAAACGGAAACATTTCAGAGCATGTGATGTTCAGGTCACTGATCAGCGTAGGAGATAACCCAGGGCGACGGGCGATTTAGCCCTCGGCAAAGCCCAAAACTTATTTGCAAATTAAACGGCATGATTTTGGAGCATATTCATCAATATACATTGTCTACCCCATCTGTATTAATTCCATGAGAACTAGATTTGATTTACATGAAGAAATATTTTGTGTCTAATCATCATCACCAGTTGTCTGCAGATGTGGTGGAAGCTGCAGAAGCTAATAATGTTTGCCCCAGAGTATTCTATCCAGGGGCGCAAATCCAGGGGGGGGGACAAGGGGACATGACATTGTCCCCCCATGATTTGTAGTGGGGGACACAATATGCAAATTCCCCCCCCCCCCACGATTCGCTGAGCGAGTTTTTCGACGGCTGACGTGACGCGGGAAAATTTGGACCTGGGATTTAGGGAAAAAAAATTTGTAACAAACCCCCCCCCCCCCCCCCCGAGCCTGACGCAAGTTTTCGGCAGCTGGCGTGACCGGAAGAAAATTTTGGATTTTGGAAAAAAATGTTTTCGTCACACCCCCCCCCCCCCCCCCCCCCCCCCCCCGCTGAGTGAGTTTCGCCAGCTGGCGTGACCGGGAAAAATTGTTGACCTGGGTTTGGCCGCAGATGAACAAATGATGTCCCCCCTACATTCAAAATGGATTTGCGCCACTGATTCTATCCACCATCAATTGAAAAATTTCTAGTCTTGTGCCAGACAGATGTCTTGAGAGATAGTGTCTGGGAAAATTAAGTGGTGTTCTACCTCTGTAGACAGACCCTTCTGTCAGTGAGCAAACTTGAAGAGAATAGAATAAGTACTTAAGTGACATTTTGATGAAATTCAGTTAATGATTGTTTTGAAGTTGTTACATGCCTGGAGATTTTTTGACAAAACTTTGGTCAATTTGACCCTTCCCTAGTAGGGAAGGGTCAACCGGGGTCAAATTTTTAACTTGATCTAATTTCTTCAAAAAGTATCTCAAAGTACTTGACTAGTTACAAGGATTAAGAAAATACACGTGACTCTGCCTAAGTCGAATCTCTTGGGACCAAAGAAATCTGTTTGACTTAGGCAAAATTTGACTTAGAAGATGTAAATAAGACATGTTTTGCATATTCTGGTCTGAAATGATGCTTCGAGTTAAGCGATTATCCGACTTATGGAAGGTCGACTTACGCAGAGTCTACTGTATATAATTTAACATGACATTGTATTTTGTGCTTTGTTGATGAGAAATGGAGTCACTTCCAGTCAAAGGTCAAATGAAGTCAAATTTAAAACAATGTCCAAATTTGACAAATTGCACATCAAATTAAACGTCTTACGGAGGACATTCCAAAAATGTTTTTGACATTCATTTATTCGAGAAATGCATTTGTTTTCCTGAGACCCTTGTTTTTAAAAGAAGAAGTACTTAAGTCCACAATATTGATTATTGATTATTGGAAATCCACAAGTGTGACAATATTTGTTTTTGTTCTACATGAATCATTTATTGTGTCAATTAACTTCACCAAGTTTGGATGTACAACCAAAACAATTGTGATGTGTAGACAAATTTAAAAACTTTGAGCCTTTGCTTCTCAAAAGTAGTATTATGGGACTTCAGTACTTCTTATTCTGTAGTCTTCAATTATTCAAGGTGAAGAGTAAATCAAATAAAACAAGGAAAACGCAAAGCGTAGCATCCCCTCGCTGGGTACAAATAGCCTACATACACATATTTAATGAACTGTGAACTTGCCTCTTGGCCTACATAATCCAAAATCATACTTACGCTGTATTTTAATACTATGTACCTTCATACCCAATGTCATGAAAATATGTCTAGCATTACTTAAGTTATGAAAGGAAACCACATTTTCAGACAT
>JZLH01S0088586.1:2287-17003 GCA_001188425.1 Eucidaris tribuloides | reverse complement strand
GCCCCCCCCCCCAGCCTTTTTAGGGTTAAATAGCAATTTTCACATTTACTGAGCTACGACCTTTGACCTTTGAGCTAAACACTCTGAAATCGAACTTGGGCTATATTTTGATATCATGTACCTTCACACCACATCTCACGAAAATCTGTTGAAAATTACTAAAGTTATCAAACGGAAACCAGTTAGATAGCTATTGGGGCTGTGACCTTTGACCTTTGAGCTACACACTCCCAAATCGAACTTGGGCTGTATTTTGATATTCATACAAAATCTCATGAAAATCTGTTGAAAATTAGTAAAGTTATTGAATGGAAACAAGTTACATAGCTTTTGGAGCTATGACCTTTGACCTTTGAGCTACATACTCCGAAATTGAACTTGAACTGTATTTTGATATCATGTACCTTCAAACCATATCTCATGACAATCTGTCAATCATTACAAAAGTTATCGAACAGAAACCAGTGTCACGGACGGACGGCGGCGTTTGTATTTCCCCCTCCGACTTCGTCGGGTGCAGGGATAATTAATATACCAATCAAGATAATAAAAATTCTTGTTCCTGATGTAAAAATTTGACTGTTTATCTGGCAAAATGTGATAAAAATGCTTGTTTTACAACTTTTATCCTAAAAATCATTCAGAAAATATGGCAAATATCACAAGTCTAAATGCTTTCAGTTCATTGAGGGATGCACGGTGCAGTACTGTACCACATTTCAATTTATGACAATCGACAACTACATAATAAAAAAATACACAACACAAGATTAGTATTATGTGGTCAATAAAGGAATGATCGAGAGTGCTAACCATAGGCATACCGAGGGGGTGTTTTGGGTATTCAAACACTCCCCTTTTAAAGTGATAGGCTAACATTGTGGGGCTTCAATTTAAAAAATTGTCAAACTCAGATATCTGAGCTACGTAGTAGTGTTCAAATGGACAAATAAACACCCTAGAATACAAAAGTTTGGAAATTTTTGCTGCCAATGGCAAGGTATGTATGAATAAACAATTTCCTACTTCGCGTGGATGATAAAATAGCCTAGATCTGCACACAGTTAGTCTATCGGAGGAAATGGGCAGGTGAATTTTGGTTAATTTGAATGCTTGTAGATTTTCACTTTAACGCACTAAATCATCATTTTGAAATACAATTTTTTCAGGGCTTCATTTTTAGACCTTATCAAAGACACTTGGAGCGTGGAGGATTATGTAGCTCACATTTTTTTTAACTGTGGTAAATGTTAGCCAATGGCTTTAACGGAAAAATCCCCCTTCTTCACCAAAAACATTTCCCTTTTGTGCTGCAACACTCCTCCCCCCCCCCCCCAACCTGAGAAGCCTTTTTTTTGCTTGTTGCGCTGCTGTTTGTCCATGAACGGATAAGAATTGGCCATGAAATAGGCTCCCAGACTTTTGTTTTTTGCTCGTCTTTTCACAATTCCGCCGTGAACAAGTATGTTTTGGCTGTGAAACCAGCTCCTGGCAGACCCGAGGTTTTTTTTGCTTGTAGCTTTGCCGTTTGGCCGTGAACGGACATGACCCTGCTGTACGTCACTACCGATTTTAGCTTCATCTGCCAATGACTGCCACAACTGCATAGTCACGCATCACCACATGTGTGTAACCATGACGACACTCGGTTGATGAAGCAATAGCAAAGATGCGTCGAAATGTACAAGCACAGCAAAATACTCGCATCCTCCTCCTATTAACAATTCGGATAAATATCAGCTTATATCAGAGACAGCAGGTTTCGAGACCCAGGCCGCCCCAAAACCCAACCTCTCCATAGGGTTTGCACAAGTGACTCGGACCGAGACCGAGACCGAGGCCACACCAAAACCCAACCTTTCCATAGGGTTTGTACAGGTGACTCGGACCAAGACCGAGACCGAGGCTACCAGAAAGTGGCCTTGAGGCAGGTCTCGGATACAATACTGAAAATATCACCAAAAGTGTTTTGATAAATAAATTTCTTTACATCTCTGGATAAAATTCACAATGGAATGAATATAAAGTTGTTTCCTGTAAGTTGCCTCAGCTTACAGTCCAGCACCAATCCAAAACAGTGTTTCCGATCCACTGACATTGCACCATGGCCCAAGGCACTGGTGTGAGGAAAATTGATGTCCAATCATATCATCTTGTTTCCTTTCATCTTTCAACTTCAACTAGCTCCCCCGAAGGATCAAACTTGGGAGTCAATATGCTTTCATGAGTTGTCTGTTTGTCCCAGTCCGTTCATCTGTCCGCCTGTTCCAGGTGTAGAGTGTTTCATATGATGCTGGCCGGCCCGGACAGGTCGTATTTTCGTGACGTGCTTGGGAACCGAATGAAGAGCATCAGTTGAAATGCACCAAGGAGCATGCCCATGAAATTCGGTAGCTGATGGGTTAAAGGAAATACCGAGAGAAGCATTATGTCATGACATATACAACAGGTGGCACAGAGGTATCTCAGAGTTGTTGGGATGTAAATTCATCCAAACTTCATTAAATTATGGCATGTACTTGACGGAGACCAAGTTTTGATTAAAATCCTATCAGCGGTTTGAAAGTTAGCATGGTAATGAGATGATTCCAGACACATACAAGGTCACTTGACATTTGAACTTTTAGATTTCATCTCCAAAATCTAATTCAAGTTACAATTGTAATCATCACAGTAGTTACACTAGAAGAAATCTTATCAGCAGTTTATATGTGTTGGATTAACGAAGTCATTTCAGATATGCTGTATAAGTACATATTCAAATCATAGCGGTATTGTGGCAAATGTACTGACACACCAATTGTACATCACACCAAAAATGCATGCAAAGATGTATGAATACCAAGAGAGTAATTCGTAGCTGATCATGGAATTTTTGTTTACTTCCCTGGAAATTCACATTTGGATACCCATGGATGGCATATTTTAAAGGCTCCACAACGTTACAGATGTGCCCTCTTAAAATGTAGAACCCTGAATGAAGCAAGTTTTGTTTAGAAATATGTGGGCGCAAGAACTCCTAACAAATTGTTAGCGTCCACGAAAAGGTGTGACTACTCATACCTACTCGCATCTGCTTGTTATCAACATGTATCTTCTAGTGAGTCATTCATGTCAGGCCAAGAGCAATGGTACCCGACAGTCTCGACAGATGGTCACAGATTGTTACAGATCCTGGGAGATCATGGCTCATCTCAACAGAGCATGGTGTTGGTCTTGTCCAAGGTTGACCCGGATCACAACAATTTAGAAGCATGATTACATGCAATCTGTTACACTTTGTTATGATCTGATGGGATGATCAGGATTGGCAATTAGTTGTATTGATCATAGACAATTATTAAACCATCCAAAAGTTTTCTATGATCAACATGATTGCCACAACTGACCTCAAGATCTGATAAGATCTAATAGGATCACCACGATTACTCCCCAATAAAGACCAATCATGGGGTGAATCGTGATAGTGGGAACATGGTTTTACCTGAATAAATGTATCTTGCACCAGACGTCCATACATGAACCATTCTAGAGACACAATAAACCCTGCTAAGGAGAGAGGGAATGGGAGGCACTCCGTACTCTTCGTTTTCATGACTTGAGCCTGAGGAAAATAAAGCAATAAAACAACCCCATTTACGAATAATGGACAAAAAGAATATTCAGTGCACATATACATGTAGATAGACTGACAGATTGATGTACAAATAGACAGATCAGCAGACAGATACATACTAAAAAGATAGATTGATACAGGCCTTAAATTTCTATCTTTTTTAGGGCAAGGCCACTTTACTATAGGGCACATTTCTACAAATGGGGGAAATTAAAAAGGACACAAAAACCTTCCAAGGCCAATGACAAGGGCATCAAGGCCAGTCACTAGGGCATCCAAGGCCATGGCTTTGGATGGCCTTCAATTTATTTAAGCCCTGTTGATAGATTGAATAATGGAGATAGAAATAGAGAAATAGGAGACAAATGGAAAAAAAAAGAACAAATGAAATAAAGATAGACAGATAGCTAGATACATTGATAAACAGATAGACAGATCGATAGATAGAAAGACAGATACATACATAAATAAATAAATTAATAGATTAATAGAGATAGGGAATAGAGAAATAGACAGATAGACCACAGATAAATACATAGAAGATAGATCAATAGATAGATAGACTGATAGATTGATAAACAGATAGACAGATGGACAGATGAATAGAAAGATACATCCATAGATAGATTGATTGATAGATTGATTTCAGATAGAAATAGAGAAATAGAAAGATCAATATATAGAAACAAAGATAGATAGATAGATAGATTGATTTCAGATAGAAATAGAGAAATAGAAAGATCAATATATAGAAACAAAGATAGATACATAGATAGATAGATAGATAGATAGATAGATAGATAGATAGATAGATAGATAGATAGATAGATAGATAGATATGGATATATACATTAACAAAATTCATATATAGTTTGGTAGGCTTTCATGACTTGCTTTTACTATACATTGAAATAAACTACAAACTTGTACCCTGTGTTACTAAAAATAATGAACGTTTCTTTACTGAAACTTCATTCGAAACCAAAAACCCATTTATGCTCAAAGGCCCACTGTCAAGGGTCAACTCAACCAAAGACGGATGATAACCAGTCTTAAAATGCTGGGACACAATAATAAACATGGAATGTTGCAGAACCATAGAGTACAGATTATAGGAGGAAAACAAATGTAAATTTCTACACTGTCACGGCTGTTTCCGTTGCATTATGGGTGTCATTAGTGCAGCCTATTTATGATTTTAGTCAAATGAGGGTATTTTTCCACCCTGTCATGACAAAGGACCTTTCAATGGGAATTTACCAGCAGTGTTAACCCGTTGGAGACAATTTGATTTCACTACAACATGTGTTTTCCATAGACTCCAACACGAGATATCTCGTACTTAGTCTACAATGGGTTAATCTTATCAGCTTAGTTTGAATTATATTTACATTTATTATTATGTTTTGCACAAATCTGCCCCCTTCCCCCACCCCCCTCCTCAATAGCCCTGGAAAGCCCAGCCTGATAAGGGTTAACCCTAAAATAGCTGGGTCTTTTAAACCCATCTCAGAGCCAGTTAATTATGCTTACTTATGCAAAAAAATCAAAAGTTAGCTCTAAACCACTTAATAAAGTGCCAAAATATTATTTTTTTTTTAGTCTAGACAATCTATGCAGCATTCTTAGCAAATCTAAATGCAAGACATATTCAGGGAAGTATAGGAATCCCTAGTTCTGTCCTTCTTATTACTGGCAAAATAAATACCATAGTAACAGCCAGGAATGAAGACTTACAATTACACTTAATGGTGACCCATACATGACTACAGTACTGCACGCAGCAACTAAACCAACGTAAAACAGAGATGTTTCAAGATCTATATGAAGGAACTTGACGGCAGCAAGGACTGGGTAGACGATAAGGCTGGCGTACAACAACTTGGAATGCACTCCTTTCTGAAAAGACATAATATAAAACCAATCATTACAAGGCAGTGACCTAACTGGGAGAAGTAAAACAAATGCCTCTCGAACCAAACTGGTTGAAAGATATATCAATGGATATGCCAGCTGGGGTGTATCTCCTGGCTGGAAAGATTTATTTTGGATTTGCTTACTTAAAGGGACTGAATCGTGGCCATCGACCGGCCTGATGAGAACAAAACTCAGGGCCGTCACCCTGTTCACTAGCTCCTTTTCGAGTTCCATCCTGCATACGCGGTGGAGTGTTTATTTCGTTGCAGTACTCAGCGGACCGCGATGGACGCGCACGCTAATACGAAAGAGCCTGAATAATCAATTCGGCACGTTTTGGTAAATTTGGTAGGACCTCCACTCAGTTTGCTGCTTCTCATTGGCCGTACTGAATACACGATCTGCCAGTGCGCTGCTGCGTGCATCAAACTGGTTTTGCAACACATCAACACCCACGCGTGCATACCTTTAAGATGAATCAAGCATGAACATACTAGCATTTTGTTTCTCTCAAGCCCCGATGGAAAAAGATCCCATAGAAATCTACACAACAGATTTGTCTGTCACACAAAGGCCTACTGATGGAAGTTATTTAAAACAAGTTATTTTTGACTACAGAATGTTCACAGCAGAATCCTCACATTGTTTACTTGATTCTAAAATAGTTTCAGCCAAAGTTGAGGACTACCACTAGTCATGTCATTTACCATTAACATGTTGAGCATTTTTAAAAAGTGCCACATTGAGCAAGTTTACAAATATAGAGTCAACTTCTAACAGCTTTAACTTTTTACACAAGCATGAGAAAAATTGTGTACAAAATTTAATAACAGTACCCCCTTTCTGACAATATAACTTTAATTATACTGCGGCAGGGCTCGACAAACCCAGGTGCTTGAGTGCCCAGGGCACCTGAAAATCCCAGTCGGGCACTCAGAAAAATAAAAGAAACGTGCCCAATCGGGCAGTGCCTTTGGTGCAATATGTTTGCCCCTCCCCCCACCCCATATTTTTATTGGGGGCCCCTTCCCCTGCCTACCCCTCCTCCCAGGAACGACGCCCCTGTGTCCTTGTGCAAGTAAATTTTACATTAAAATCATGTCATTTGATTACTGAGGAATACACCTGAATTCTTGTTTAGAATGTCCGACAATTGCTCCGCCAACAATTGCTGCGACGATTATTTCATGAACTAACCCTGACCTCAACCCTAACCCCAAAACTAACCCTAACCCCAAAAATAACCCTAACCCAAACACTAACCCCTAGGGTATGTTGGTTTTCCGGTATATCGTTTTTTAATATTTTGTTTTGTCAGTATTCCCGGTATTGCCATCAAAAAAATATCGCTATATCGACTTTTTCCGATATACTGTTTTTCTCCGATATTTTCTTCCATGTATCGACAAAATAACAACATCCATTTACAATTCATAACTTTCCTTCCACAATAACTTGCCTCCGAAAGAGATATTTCTTTGATTATTCACGCAGAATTTGCCGATTGCGGACCGCTTTCACATGTACAGACATGTCGCATGTCGCATCAATGTCGCAACTCAATTCCCATCGACTCTAGCCGTGCCACGGAGAGATTTGCGGCCTTTGTCCTTTCCTGTCATTTACCATTGAGGGCACATGTCCAGAAGACAGTAATAGAGCTACAGCCGTCCACGCAAATCTTTGCGATCTCATATTTTTCTTGTGTGCGCGAGACTGATATGCGGAGGGAAATTTCTTTTATAAACACGTTATAATCCGTATTTTGATAAGTCAAACAGTTTATTGTTGTTGATATTTATTACCAATGATAGAGGTATGTTCATATTAAAAATATTTTCACTTATACATCATTTCAAATGTTCTACCATCAGTCAATAATTGACTTCAGTCCCACACATTGCTATCGATGTTGTGTGTGTAGTGCTTACAGCATCGAGTTGTGCAGTCGCTAGAGTCGCGAGTCGCCCACTACGGGCCGGTATACCGGGTTTTAACGATATTTTTTCAGCGGTATCGGTATGCCGGAAATTTATTATACTGACATTCTTTACTAACCCCAACCCTATTCTGAACTGGAAACCCAATGACAACCCTAACCCCAACTCTTTGTCTTCTGAGATATTGTCACCGGAACAACTGTCACTGGAGCAAATGTCGGGTCACCCTTGTTTAACTTACCTTGTCATTTGTGTTAAGGTAGTATACAAGAATGTATGTGGTCTGTAGTACAACTCCAACTCCATTTGTAAATATGACAGAAGGATCTTCTTTTAGTACCCCATACTTCGTCCATAAGATTGCACTGTGGAAGTTGATGATGAAAGAAGAGAACCGTATGCAGATCTGAGTACACAGTCAGCAAATATACCTCAATATACTTAACAAATGCCCCAATCACCCCAGTGTAATTAAATAGCTGAAACTAAAATCTATTTTTTTTTCAAATTATAATACATCTGTTTATATCATTGTAATAAAGTACCCTGCATCATAATTAATAACAGAAAAAAGAAATATTGAATAGTGAATACAAGCTACAACTCAGTCCTTTTGAATATGTGCTGGTATAAGTTTGTACAATCTGTGTGCACACTAAATACATAAGTAGGCATTGTAACACTTGTACCACATGTGTAATACAACATTGAACTTCACACAGTAGAGCTCATGTAGTTCGTATAAACAGCAAAATAATATTTGCACACGTGGCAATGTTGTAAATAAAACAATTATACTGATATATTTTTTGTTATATCCCTCATTGTAAGTTTCTTGAATTCTGGTTGGTCAAAAGTATGTCACATGATTAAAAAATAAACACACTATTCTATGAGTCTGTGAGGCAGTAGTTCTGGAAACACTATAGCACTCATATGAGAGTACAATAGTAAAGTACTATTGTACTGCACTCGCATGAGAGTACAATAGTAAAGTTCTATTGTACTCTCCGAGAGGACAATAGTAAAGTTCTATTGTACTCTCGACAGCGGGATCGCGATTTGAGCTTAATTCAAAAGCCGAATAAATTGTATGTACAAATACATGTACCGTACGCTATTTTTTTCCATGCGCGTAAAAGACATTATAGCGTGCTACGCCCGTATGGAAGTTTGGCAAAGTTATAGATTAACACCGGGTTAAGTTCGTCAAATTTGAGTTAGGATTATAGTTAAAATAAGAATGAGGATTAAATTAGTGTTTTATAGGTTTATGAAATTGGTTCTCGACTAACTAGAGTATACGTTAATGGAATTGTATCCCTATACGTACTGTAAGTAAAAATATCATGCACCTGTATGCCGTGCGACACACACTTACTCGTAGGGGTTACCGTAAGTACCATTCATTTTCTTTCTTTTTTCTTTGTGTAATTTCCCTGTTAATTCGATGATGGATATAAAACAAATATATCTCATCCTGAGAGTCTCTGTTTGAAACTATGACGCCCTCGGTTACATGGACTGTTAACTATTTTCCCTCGGGGCTGCGCCCCTCGGAAAAATAGTACAGTCCACGTAACCTCGGGCTCGTCATAGGTTCAAAAAGAGACTCTCGTATCAGTATATATTTGTATAATATATTTGATGTAAAAAAAGAAAGCAATGATTTCCAATAGACTTGATTCTACTTGTAATAATGTATTGCGTATAAAGAACTTGGATACACTAATTTCCGTACTTCATCTAAATACATGTAAAACTGAAATGTAATATTATCAAAGGAATTTATGTTTGCAGCCATGGTGGAAAAACCACGTAGTTAAACTAACCTTGTCAACTTGATATGGTCAACTATTACATTCTTATTTTACTTTCCAATCTTTTTGACAAAATATTGTCAATTCATATTTTATCATTACTTTTTCAGTATAGGTGTACTTACTTGACTACGGCTGCAATGAAAGGGAAGACTGATACATTCTGAGTATTTCCCTGCCTACGGATCTTCATACAGATTTGTCTACAGGGAAAAGTAAACAAGGGAGAAAGAAAGAAATTAGATAATAATAATGATGGTGATGATGATAATAAAAGTAAAAACAAAACAATGATAATAACAATGATAATAATAAATAAATAACTACTACAACAATGACAATAAAGATCTTGGTTGCATGGTAGGCCTACAAAGTGAGTTTTATCTGCTGTCAAGTGTCAATACAGTACAAATAACTCAATTTGTAAAATTTGACGTGAGAATTCACAATTTGTGTGTGAAAGATGGTACATTCAGCATTAAAGGCAGTGGATCTCATTTGCAAACATCCCCGCAGACTAGGAAAAGATAACACATGCCCCTAGGCTATTGAAGAAAGGCATGTCTGTGAAATTTGGGGGTCAGTTATTGCCTAGAATTTGAAAAATGCAAAAGAAAAACATTAGCCGTTCAATGTACGTTCTATGGTAGGAATTTTTTCCTCGCGAGAAAAAAATTCAAATCCGAGTCTAACGGTCACTATAATTCCACTAAAACTGAGTTTCTAGCTCCTATATTTTGATAAAGGTTCCCAGATGGCATTTTCTTCTAAATGCCATTGTATTTACATAATGTTAATTTTTAGGCCTGCAAAAGAGATCCCCTGCCTTATGCGCTGTCACTGGCAAATATGTACAGAATCAGATACCGGTACATGAATTAAAGGTAAATGACATGATTGGGGGTAGTTCTCAACTTGGGCTGAAATTACTCTAGAATCAAGTGAACTATGCAAGGATTCTCCTGTTAAAATCTTGTACCGTAGTCAAACGTTGACTCATTCTAAAATAAACAATGTCAATATCACTCGTAGCATAGAAACCTGCTGTGTGGCTATCTATGGGGCTTATTTTTATCGTCCCCGGATATATGTTTATGCTTGATTCTCCTTAAGTAAACAAATTACAGACAAATCCTCCCAGGTGGGAGATCCACTCCTGCTAATGTATAGTTGGTATATACTTCAACCCATTTGGTTCTTGAGGCATTTTTAAGTGTTCCCAATCATGTCACTAACCTTTAATGTCCAACTCTCCAGGGTACAAAACTTCTCTAACACAGCAGTCAGTCTATGAGGAAAACACTCACTGATTCTCGTTTTTAAAAGTACTTCTATGTAGCTTTCTGATCATTTGGAATTGTGATTTTTTTTGTACTTCATTTTTAGACTTAAACACACACTTAGAGCATGCAGCTCAGAATTTCGTCTTTTGGAGATGATTTGATATCAATACAAAACACCTTTTCTATAGACCCCAGCCCAAGATATCACATTCTTTGTCCCTAACAGTTTGAATAATATGCCTTTAAGATTAGCATAAGATTTAAAGGCAGGATGTATCTTTTGTATGCTTAAAGATTAACATTGTGCTGAAGAAAATAGCATCTTAGAAGTTAGAACTTTTAGCAAAGTACAATGTATAGGAACAAGAACCTCAGTCTTAGTGGAATTACAGGAACCATTAGACTTTGAATCAAATTATTGTCTCCTACATGTAGATCAAGTAAAACCTCAACTGTTTTTAACACATTTTCTCCCCTTCAATTCTAGGTAATTACTGATCTAAAGATTTCACAGACACGTCCTTCATAAACAGCCTAAGGGCATGACGAGGCATAAGTGATGTTTAACTGTGCTGCAGGAGGGGTGCACATGAGATTCCCTGCCTTTAAGTTCCATGGAACTGCTGTAAAGGAAAGAAAAACACATCCAGTGATTCCTGGTCTGAGAAGAAAGCCACATTCCAAATTTACTGAAATTCACATGCAAGAGAACAGGACGAACAAGCCCGAAGAATAAACAAAGTATATTCAAGCTAATAACTTCCCAGACAAACCCCACATTTTGTTACAATGCCTTCACAACCAAAAATAACAAAATTGTACAGTTAACACTGCACTCTTTACCTCTTTATGAAAAAAATCAGTAAATTGTGAATCCAGAAATATCCGGAATTACCAGAAAATTTTTAATATGTCCAGAAAAATCTGGAAATCCAGAAATTTCTGGAAATGCGGCATCTCTGTAGATATAATTACTTACATCCCGGTCAGGAACATTCCTATTGTGGACACAGTTGCAACCAATGCCATCACCCCTTTGACATCCATTATTGTGATAGGTTCAGAGTTCTAGTAATGTGTAGCTGTTTGGATTGAAGACTTCTGTCTCACTTCTGCACAGATTCAGGCAGAACCGTATTCAGCAGATCGAAGGCCAGGTAGGATCCTAGGAGAAAAGAGGATAATTATGCTTGACATTTGACATCTACATTCTGTGATATTTGGTTAATCAAATCTGTCTATGTGCATTCATTTATCCAGGACTCAACACTAGCACTTGCCCGCTTGCTCCTGGGCAAGTGAAAATTTAGGGAAATTTTAATCTGCCCAAATTGGCAAGTACATGTAAACATTTTCACATCAAAAATGAAGAGAATATCAAAGACTTGTCTTTTCCAATTCATTTTTAATTTTGTGTAAATTACACATTCAACAAGGTATTGTCCCTAAAGTAACACAATAAAAAGCATTTTGTTCTCTTAGGCAGGTAAAACAGTTACTTGGGCAACTAACTCGAGGAAAACAAAAAGTGTTCTTGCCTGATCGGGATTGGCAACTAACCAAAATGGTTAGTGTGGAGCCATGGTGTATGACTGGGCAGAGGTCATTGCATCAAATTACCAGCCCAAGGTTGTCTTGAAAAGGATTATTTTTTACAGAGACGAAGTTGAGGGAAAAATGATCTTCTGCAAGACAAATGAGGAATCAAGAAAACAAGTACAAACAAACTTAACCAATTGAGTAATGCAATATATGATGCAGTATTTGGTACCCTGGGGTACCAAGTAGAAATCCGCCATTTTGTTGAATTATTTATTTATTTTTCAGCACTGTACCCTGGATTACAAAATTATGTAAAAGTTATGTAATAAGGGTGAAAATAACACATTTAGCTTCATTTTTACCCCATTTTTCGTAAGTTTATGCCTTTTTGTTGTGCACTTGCACAACCTCTGCATCATTACCACTGATTTCAGCGATCATAACTGAAGAAAATATATTTTTTAACACAAGAGGGCGCTGCACAACGCGGTACCCCGGGGTATGGCGTGGTGCATCATATGGTGTACTAAATAACTAACCCTTACATCACATGTATCTGCCATTTCCTCTTGCCAGGTAAATGTTAAATCATGTGCAAAGGTAGCAGACCACCTTTAGAACTATGAGGTAGTATAGAGCAAAAGATGTTAAACTACCCCATAGCCAGGCAATCACAGCCAGGCCTTCCATCTTCACAATACACAACATCCTCGCTGGTCACCCACAGTGCACAGCAGAAATCACACCCACGCTCAGCTCCATTGATATCAATGCTTAAATTAGTATGCACAGTGACACGTGCCTGTCAACCAAGCAAAAGTCGCACAAAGGTTGTCCACTAAGATTTACCAGACAGTGAAAACATTGTTAGTCCACTTTTGAATAAATGAAGACAATTCAAACCAGTTTTACACTGAAAAGTAAACAAATTAAGTCTTTTGTACTACATGTAGAGTTAGATCTATTGCGGTAATCCCATTCAACACGTTCAATAAAATTGATGTCTTGCAGCAAACAGCGGTCCAAACAATCACCATGAGCGATCGTAAAAGACACCAGCCTTCACTACGGAAAACTCCCAAGAGTGCAGCAGGCGCAGAGAGAGTTAAACAAATCTGGCCTGGCATCTATCGGCGTGTTTCCACAGAGAATCCGATAGACCCGGGATTTTGTAAACCCAGAATTAAATACCGCGCTGACGCAGACCCGGGTTGTTTCCACAGAAAGCGTATAATCAGTTAGTATCCCATTCTACATCTGAATGCAGTTGTAACCGGATGTCTGGAAAGTTAGCTTAGTGCATTGTGGGTAAATAAACATCCGTCATGGCAGCTGGTCCAGTTTGCCGGTCGATGCATTCAATTGCGTTTTTGATGGTGTTTCTGCAGTCTAGTTTGGCACTGTCAGATGAAGCACCACAACCCTGGCAAGCCAAAGGAAACATACCGCGACCTCACATCGGCCGTATCGGATTATTGAACCCGGCATGTTTCCACAGCGCTGAAACAGGAACTAACCCGGAAAGAACTACCTCAGGAGATGGGTACAATAATCACATTTTTTGTGGCTATCGGATTCTGAAAAATCTGATACTGGTCTGTTTCCACAGGCACTTCTATCGGAAAGAATCCGACAGATCCGGAATTTGGGGTTCTGTAGAAACACGCCGCTTGTTTTTATATAATTTTTATATTCAATAAAACTTTTGCATCAAAGTGAAAGTCCAAATCATGTCCAGAGCGTCCAGGCCTAAACTGAAGAAAGTATGTAGTTATTGATTATTACAGCTAATCATACACAGATTCAAGCTACCACTTTCCGTTTCGTAATGTGATAGACGAAAAGCTTCGACCATGTCCACCTGTTTACATTGAGTTGTCGTTTTTTTAGCATTATCCACCCGTAGAACTATGGGGTAATACAGTGCAAAAGATGCTGTATATAGCCCCATAGCTTGGCAACCGTAGCCAGACAATCTCCCCGTACAATGCGGGACACCCTCGCCGGTCATCCACAGCGCACAGCAGAAAATCGCACCCGCACCCCGTTGATACCAATGCTTGAATTAGCGCGCACGGCACGTGCGCCTGTCAACCAAGCAAAAGTCGCCCGAAGGTTGTCCACCGAGATTTCACTGACTGGCGACTGTATCGGTAAGTTGAAATTCAAATTTTAAACTCAAAATCAAACTTTTGAAAGGACTTTTTCATTGAAATGTAATAAATTACGGCTAGGGTGTCTGAATGCCTATCACATTTTTCTGGCGATACGTGTATACATATGTTCAATGCACAATCCCATTGCTGTGTGCACAAGTCAATAAATGGTCATACTTTTGTTGTCAAATCTCACCATTTCAGCCTTTTAGAATGTTTATCCTGGGTAAAAGTGGCCTCGAATTTGGTATCAAATTAAAGCTTATCTTTTGCTCCATCTTTTCCCAAAAGGACTTTGGATATAATGGACGTGTTCACACTGAGAAAACAAAACAAACCTTCTCTGCTCCGTCATTTCCACAGTTTTGGTGATCAAGATGAGTCCAGTTACATGAAAAATATTTCAAACATGGGGAATCCCCGTGTACACTTTTTTTTTACT